>MDKH01033377.1:0-31953 GCA_005239495.1 Nicotiana undulata
GGACCTATATAATTAATTCATTTATATATTAGCCCATAATATTTATTTGGACCAATATATCTTTAATTTTTTAATATAGTCCAAATTATTTTATGGATTTAATTTTAATAAATTTATATGCCTACAATGACGCCGCATGAATCAAATCTTGCGTAGTTCGGCAAGATTGAGAATAAAGTAAATAACCTGACTCTTTTTTTTTTGAATTTTGTATTTTTTTTTCCGAAACAAAGACTTAAAAGGAAGAAAGAAAATATTTTTTGGATTTAGATTTGTTTTTTTTTGGAATTACGAGAAAAACTTCTAAATAAGAAAGGATTTTTTTTTGGATTTTTGGACTATTATTTTGAATTTATGAAAGAAATACTTCTATTAGAAAAAAGAACTATTTTTGAATCTTGAATTTTCTTTTCCATTTTTCGAAAGAAGAATGAAAATATTTTTTGAATTTTGTTTTTTTAAAATTTTTTTGAAAGAATTTGTTTTTCTTGGATTTTTGATTTTTTTTGACTCTTTTTGATTTTTTTTGAATATTTTTGGAAAAGACTTTTAAAAAATAGGTAGAAAATATTTTTTGGATTTTGATTTGATGTTATTTTTCAAATGAAAGACTTCTAAAATGAAAGAAAATATTTTTGGTTACATTTGTTTTTATTTGGAATTTTTAAGGAAAGACTTCTAAAGCAGGAATTAAAGGAAACTTTTTTTTTTGGATTTTTAAAAATTGGGGAAAAAAAACTTTCTAAAAAAGGAAGTAAAGGAAAATATATTATTTTTTTTTGGATTTTTGAAAACTGGGGTCTCAAAGAAAGACTTTCCATAAAAGTAAAGGAAAATATATTTTTTTCGATTTTTTTTTTTGAAAATTGTGAAAAATAAAAAGGTAGAAAATATTTTTTTTGGGATTTTGAATTGATTTGTGTTCTTTCTTTTTGAGAGAAAGATTTCTATGAAGAATATATTTTTTGGGTTTTTAAAAGAATTTCTTATTACTTGATTTGAGATTTTCTAAAAAAAAAGACTTCTAACGAAGGAACTAAAGGAAAATATTTTTGAATTTTTTTAAAAAACATAAGGGCCGGAACCGATGAATTTTGCCTACGTATCTCACATCCGGTGAGAATCAGACCCGCGTAGTTCTGCCAGTTTTGACATAACCGGGAAAACATGATATTGACTTTTTGAAAACATTCACTAATTTTTCATCTTTTCCTTCTTCTTTTTTTTCAAACATTTTGGCAGAGTTTCGAGGTATTTTTAAATATCGGGGTTTCAAAAATCGGGTAAATTTTCTATCCTATCTCACTCTTGGTTTTTCTGCTATTTCTCTTTTTTTTAGCCGGTCAACAAACAAACCAAAACAAATAATGTACATATAGCAGGTAAGATGCATCAGGATGGTCTTTTATTTCGGATTCGTCTGTCCTAGACGGACCCAACCCCTGTGTTGAGTCCCCTAAGTCAAAGGCACGTGATGCAAACAACGCACTTACTAGGGATCCGGCATGAGGTTATGTCATTCTAAGTTTTGAATCTTGGGGTTTTGTTCTAGACCAGGCTTACCCGAGCGGACAGCTCGAGCCGAGGTCGGGGCAGCGTACCGGGAATACAGAAGCTTCACCGGCTTTGCAACTTGTCCGTACCTCGTTCTAAAATTTGGATGACTCTAACAGAAAAGAAGTCACACGAAGTGCACACTTCCTAGATGATTTAGAAGACTTAGAGAGAAGAAGGGTTTCAGCACAGTTTATATGCGGTTCAGACAATATCAAAGCGGTAAGAAGTGGAAATTAGCACATTAGGTTTAAACACGTAAAATCAGATAATGAAAGCCAAAATATAACAGTTATTCTAAGCTCGAATTCTTGAACCCTGAACCAGAAATTCTTGGTTCTACAATCCCCAGCAGAGTCGCCAGAGCTGTCACACCTCCTATTTAACTACCCCGGATTAATGAAGGGGTAATAAGGGAGTTTTTCCATTTTAAGTGACATTATTTGGATTTGGGATTTATTTATTGATTTTTAAAGTCGCCACCCGGATTTTGGACGATGCTCCGGGACACCGTTTTATTTTTGAAATCCCAAGCCGAGGAATTTTTTACTCTGTTTTGATTTGTCTGCGACCAGAAATCCAAATAAGGAATTCTGTTAACCCGGGAGAAGGTGTTAGGCATTCCCGAGTTTCGTGGTTCTAGCACGGTCGCTTACTATTAATATTTGGCCTAAATTATCTGATTGATTACATACTTAGAACTTATTGTGCATTTTTAACCTTTTTGCTTTTTAGCCGCTTTTAATGTACGAATTACTCTTGAAACAAGTCAAGATGGCGTGCACTTGTCATTTTTGGACACATTATAAACGCGTCACAGAAATGCACCCGCGATTCACAACATGTTAAATTTTTATTAATGTTTTGAGTTAGAGTCGGCGACATGAGTTACCACACCCGAGTGTAGATTATATAGTCATGACGGTTAAAAATGCCTATTTGGGGCGATACTCAATTATTCTCTAAGTTTTGAAATTTTTATCTAAAAGAGGTATTTTTAGCTTATAGGATATATACATAAACCACTTTTGATATTTATGGGGTTATTTTGAAACAAGTCACGATGGCGTGCACTTGTTGTTTTTGGAAACATCGCAATCGCGTCACATGAAATGCACCCGTGATTGCAACGTGCGATTTTATTATTATTTGAAGTTGTGGTCAGGTCGCCTAAAATGCAAACCCGAATGGAGATTACGTATCATGACTATGACACGAGAGCCGTACCCATAGTCACGATAATTTATTAATCGCATCTAAAACATTCTAACGCATTTATGAATTATTTCCTAAAATAATTAGAGATCAAAACCTTAAAATCTATTTGAAGTTTAAGCCCACTAAAGATAGCTTTATAGTGCAACCTTAAAAATCTCTTTCTGGTTTTCAGCTTTTGGGCTTTCAAATTTTGACTTCATGTAAACCCCAAAATTATTAATGTTGAAACAAGCTTTGGTCTGCACATTAAAAACAATGACGTCTGAAGAGGCACGGTTAAGGAATTTGACCTCGTGAAAATGAAAACTTTAATACTAAACAACGAGGATTAGCGTCTGCTTTAGCCTAAATAGGACTTCCATTAAGATACAACAACAATAGGTATTGCAATCTAAGACGACTCACCAGAAAACATCTACCGTTTACTTTGAAGCAATCAAATACTCCTAAAACATACACTGATTCATGAATCAAAACTAAGGCAACAGACAAGAGTAAATCACAATAGCATCATTTATAACAGTATAAACAAATGTGCCTTAACCCATACAATATTCTATACTGATCGATGAACATATAGCAATTTAAATTGCCACTTCAACACATGCTAACATCTGAAATCAACAAAGAAGAACTCTGGCAACTTTAAAGCCTAAAAAAAACATGCTGAATCCATGGACTCACATATAAACAAAACATAACGCCTTAATTTTCATTCAAACATAACCAGAATCACAGTTTCGATTAGATACATACCTCGTATATGAAAATGAACTTGTGAGGCCAAATAAAGGCTAAGAAGAATACCGAGTGGAGCTCAGCTGCTATGTGAATATAGCAACAACAAATCTTTTGAACTCATCAATTTTAGAAAAAAACCCAGAAAGAAATTGGTATTCAAAACTCTCGAACTATCGAGTGGATCTTAAATTTTCCATTGAAATGCCATTTTTCCTCACCATTTGGGTGGTTGAAGATGGAGGTTGAGGGAGGCGGCGGTTGACTCGGGTCTCGCCGGAGATGGCAACAGCGACGACGCTGTTTCAAGCTATTTCAGGCAGAAATGTTAGATGGTTTTTGAAGCTGTTTGCGGCTAAAGAGGAAGATGGGGGGTCATCGGCGACAGAGATCTGGTGTGAGGCGGATGACTTGGTGTTAGTCTTTCAGGTTCGGGAGGTCGCCGGCCTTTCTTCCTTGTCCGGGGTGCGCCGCTTTCCTTTTTCTTAGGGGAGATAGGTCCATTTTTTGTGTATAATTAGGTCTCTATTATATAGAATAGGGGATTAGGGTTGGAATGTGGAGAATTTAGTTGGGTCTGAGATTTTGGGCCCTGAAATTAGGCCAATTTGAAATAAGGGCAAATTTTATCTTTCAAAAATACTTATCTTACTACTAATTAAATTTATTTTATCAAAACGACCTAATTAATATTTTAACTAATTAAATAAACTAATTGATTAAGCTAATGTTTATTTTTTGGGACTTTTATATATTAATTTATCAATTAAAGGGTAATTAATTTCTAAAAATGCGAATTAAATCTAAGATTACATGGAAATGAAAAAATATGACAATTTCTATGATTTTTCTATGATTTCAAAATATTAAACATGCATGAAATGCAACTAAATAAATAAAAGTTCGTAAAATTTATTAAAAGTTATTTTTTGATTATTTTTAGGACTAATTTCCATGTGGGGCAAAAATTGGGTGTTCACACCGCATAGCAGGAATGCGATCGCATTCCTGACCGCATTTCATGCTTCGGGGCTTCTAATTTCTGATTTTAAAACCCGACCCCTAGTTTAATAAAACACCCCTCCCCTTCATTCTTAACATCTATCTGACTAAAATAGAGAGAAGGGAGAGTGAGTTTAGTGAGAGAAAGTCTTCCTCTTCAGCAAATCAGTCCACCACCTCTACTCAGGCCTGGAAATCTTCGAGTAGTCGTTGTCTTCCTCACCACAAGAGGTAAGTCCTCACCCCATTTCCCCTTTAATTCTCAGGTTTTGGTTAAAAGGGTAAACCGCACATGAAATTGGTTCTTGAAGATAAAAGCTAGTACTTGCATGTATGCTCATGGTCTGTCCTAATATAGCAAACGGGTGTAAGTTAGAGCAATTTTCCACTAAAAAGGGGACTAGAAATCTAAGGGGTCATAGTGTTTGATAAAATGCCCAAATGAATTCAAGATTCCTAATTCTAAGATAAATGCGTCGCATTGTGAACTATATCGACGGTGCTTGACGGTCCGGTGAATTGTGATAGAAATTAAAGGGAATTCCAACTCAAGGTATGTGTGACTAACTTTAATCTTTGTAGAGTCGCCTTGTTGGTGTCTGAGCATTCAGTATAAGTTCCTGGCTTATGCATATGTGAATAGATTGTTCTAATATGTTGAGACGTAAAATTCTATTATCTGATTGTCCTAGTTGATTTTCCATGCCACCATGCTATGTGAGATTGTGAAAAGGGTGATTCCTTGTGCTTACTCTATCATGTGCAAAACTTGTTATGTGCTTGAACATCTCGGTATGAAAGGTTGTGCTACCAAATGAAAGAAATGATAACGAATCCAATTGTTGAATGTATCTAAGTGCTAAATGTTGTGTAGTAAATGATGGAAAGTAAATGTGGACTGATTTTATTAAGCTAAATGATTATGGCATACCGTACATGACTTACTGTTTGGTAAAGACTATTGTGAACACATGTTTGTTTGATTGGTATGAAATTATACTCTTGATGATATGAAGCCTTGTGATTGAATTGTGGGATGTTGTTGTTGCTATGAAATGTGATTGTTAGGTGGGATCGGGTTATGCGCCGCAACAGAAAAAATAAGGGTGGAATGATGAGAAGAAATAAGGGCGGTGTCACGACCCAAATTTCAATTCAGGTCGTGATGGCGCCCAACACCGGAGTCAGACAAGCCAACACTAGTTTGCTAACGAAATTACTAAAATTAATGAGATGTTCGACTACTTGTCCAGTTTTAATTTATGAAGTCCTTTAATGAAAGTGAGGAAGTGAGGCAAATTGATTTAAAGTAACTTAAAAAACATCGTTTGCCAGTATAAACAGAGTAGAAAAATACTAGCGAGTCATCTACGTGTGACAAGACCTAGTGTCACAAGTCCACATGCGACTAGTGGAATATACAGAACAAAATAAGTGTACAACTGTCTGAAAAGGGGTAAACAGAAATATCCCAAAAACAATAGAAACTCCACAGTGCTGCTGAGGAATGCCAGGCAGAGCAGCTCACCGTGTAGCCTAGTCCAAGTAGCACTCTTAGGAACGCTCTCCGGTACGATAACCAGATGCACCAGCCTCAGGACCTGTACAATTAAGTACAGAAGCGTAGCATGAGTACATATAAACAAATATGTACCCAGTGAGTATCCCGTCTAAACTCGAAGAAGTAGTGACGAGAGGTAGACGTGTTACTCACTAGGGTCGCTATCGATAATATAATTTAATAAATCTAGATAGGATCAACATTTATGGAAAACAAGTAGACATGGAGCATCAGTATATAAATATAACGATCTACCTGCAAGTTCCAAGTAACAATATTTAATAAAAATCACAAGTTTCTTTTCCCACAGAATTATTTAATTGGTAAGAATAATAATAAGACTCTCAATCAAGCACATAACATATAATGTGCCGAGGCGTACAACCGAAGCGACGCAAAAATTTAAATGTGCACTGCCGAGGGTCGAGCGGAACGAACCATAGATGCATCTATTACCCCGCTCGCGAATCGATCATGCGACGCGGTTGACATAAATATAAGGCTACCCCGCTCACGATTGATACATGCGACACGGGTGCTCGTAGACATACACAGAATTATCAGGAATTTCAGGAATTTATCATGGTTCATACTTGAAATCAGAGGTTTAAGCACTTAAACTTACACATAACTTCCTAATATCCTCATATCAATTTCAAATATAATAAGCAACTAGATCACATGTAAAGGTACAGGTGAGGCACATAAAGGCATGCTTGTGAAATCCTAAATTCTACCCGACATAACATAGTAGTAGCTACGCATGGACTCTCGTCACCTTGCGCGTGCGTAGCCCCCGCAAATAAGGATAATTCAATCATTTACATTTACCTATGGGGACAATTCCCTCTTACAAGGTTGGAAAGGAGACTCACCTCGCGTAGAATCTACTTCTCGGGTCAAGAACGCGCCCGAAACTCCAAACGTTACACCCGAGGACTCGTAACTTGTCAAAGGATATATACATATGTCAATGCATGCTCAAAATATGGAAATTCTCCTACTTATTTAGTAAATTCACTATTCTTGGAGAAATCCCAAAATACACCCCCGGGCCCACATGCTCGGATTCCGAAAATTTTCGGAGATAACACTCACCCATAGCCTAAGGATCATTAATATATAGTTTTATATGATTTCATGGTAGAAAAGTGGTGAAATTCCCTAAAGTTCATCAACCCTAGGTTTTCACTCTAACCCCTTTGATTTCCACTAATTAGATGTTAATCTACCTAAGTTTTGGTGCATTAATCTAACATTTAAATGGAAATTACTTACCTCTTAGTAGCTAGGCCGAATACCCTCTTGAAAGCCCTCAAAATCGCCTATGGAGGAGAAGAAATGGTGAAAAATAGCCAAATCCCGTATTAAATGAGGTCACTGCCTTCAGTGATCTCGCACCTACGGCTCGAGGGCCGTACCTGCAGTCTCGCACCTGCGAGCCAAAGGTCGCACCTGCAGAAGTGGCCTAGGAGGCCTGGGGCCGCACTTGCGGAGAAAGTTCTGCACCAGCGGGTCTGCGCCTGCGGAAGAAGGTCCGCACCTGCGGTTTGGAATAGCTCCCCTGGGGGTCGCACCCGCGGAGCCTTGACCGCAGGGGCAGTCTCGCACCTGCGACCTGGGCAACCGCACCTGCGGTCACACCAGATCTGGTGCACCAACAGCTGAAGCTGCTGGTTTATTTGGCTCCGTTTAGTGTCCGGGAGGCACCTGGGCCCACCCGAGCCCCCGTGCAATTATTCCAACAAGTCCTAAATTATGTTACGGACTCGCTCGAGCCTTCGGAACACCCAAAACAACGCTAAAACTCAAAATCACCCCTCAAAACCCCTAGAATCAAACTTAAGATTTCTAAGTTCTTGAATTCGGTTTCAATGCGCCGAACCGACCTATACTACTCGGATTGACACCAAATTTTTCAAGAAAGTTATAAATGACATAACAAAATTATTCCCGATCTCGGAATTCCGTTCGGACCTCGATAACACAAAAACACGTTCCAACCCAATTTATGAACTTAAGGAAACTCTACTTTTGCTATTTGGCGTCAAAACGCTCCTGGGTCATCCAAAACCCATTTCGAACATACGCACAAGTCCAAAATCATCATACAAATCTATTGGAATCATCGAAACTCAATTCTGAGGTCGTTTACGCAAAACGTTGACCGAAGTCAAACATGGCTTTAAAAGCCAACCTTAAGGAACCAAGTGTTCCTATACTATTCTAAACACTTCCAAATCCCGAACCACCCGTCGCAAGTCATAAATCACTATAAGCCGCTACGAGAAGTCTTATTTAGGGGAACGGGGTCCGAATACGCAAAACGACTGGTCAGGTTATTACAGGCGGAATATGTTTGTAAGGTGGGATCGGGTTGCGCGCCGCAACAGGAGAACAATTGAAGTAAGGAACTGTGAAAATCTCATTTGTGATTCTCTGTATCTCTGTGCAATAATTGTTTGTTTTCTTTGACTGCCTTCTATCTGTGCATTGCTTTCATTTTACTTAGAGTAAAGTTTGTTCATACATACTAGTACTATTAAATGGTACTAACGTCCCTTTTGCCGGGGGCGATACATCTTTTATATGGATGTAGGTGGTTCTATAGCAGGTATCTCCGTCCACCGATAGTGGTGCCTTCTCTTAATCCCTTCAGCAGTTCTTGTGAGCCCTACTTCCTCTCGGGGTCGTGTGTAGTCTATACCGTCTTCTTTTGTATATGTTGCGTCATTAAAGGTATAGCCGGGGCCTTGTTGCCGGCAAGTTTATGTAAAACTCCTATTACTCTTAGAGGCTCCGTAGACACTGTGTGGGTTGTATATATCTATTTTGGGCAGTAGCTGCGTTCGGTCGAAATCGTGGTCCGTATTGGAAAAGTTGTATGTATTATATATGTTTTTGGATTATCAAATATTGAAAGTTAAAAGAGGAAAATGAACTTATGGTGTAAATTGTTCTATGAATTTAAATTGGCTAATTCATATGGAATAAGGTATATTATAGACACGGGGCAACGCGTTGGGTATGAAAGGAAAACCAGGTCCGCTTGACTGGAATCATCCAGTTAGGCGCCGGTCTCGTCCCTCGGTTTTGGGGCGTGACAACTGCTTTTATGGATATGATGAACCGAGTGTTCAGAACCTATTTGGATTCGTTTGTTATAGTCTTCATTGATGATATATTGATATACTCCCGCAGCCGGGATGATCATGAGCAACACCTTTGAGTCATCCTCCAGACTCTGAAGGACAGTCAGTTGTATGCCAAATTTTCGAAGTGTGAGTTCTGGTTGAGTTCGGTTGCATTTCTGGGACATGTTGTGTCGGCCGGGGGTATTCAGGTGGATCCCAAGAAGATTTCAGCAGTCAGAGATTGGCCTAGACCCACCTTAGCTACAGAGATTCGGAGTTTGTTGGGCTTAGCAGGTTATTATCGTCGGTTTGTGGAGGGCTTTTCATCTATTGCAGCTCCGATGACCACGTTGACTCAGAAGGGTGCCCAATTCAGGTGGTCAGAAAAGTGTGAGGCGAGCTTTCAGAATCTTAAGTCCGCCTTGACCACGGCACCAGTGTTAGTTTTGCCCACAGGTTCAGGGCTATATACCGTGTATAGTGATGCTTCATGGGTTGGACTTGGTGCAGTATTGATGCAGGGTGGCAAAGTTATAACTTATGCCTCATGTCAGTTGAAGGTTCATGAGAAGAACTATCCAGTTCACGATTTAGAGTTAACAGCCATTGTCCATGCGTTGAAGATTTTGAGGCATTATCTGTATGGTGTGTCATGTGAGGTGTTCACGGATCATAAGAGTTTGCAGTATCTGTTCAAGGAGAAGGAGTTGAATATGAAGCAGAGAAGATGGTTAGAGATGTTGAAAGATTATGACATTACCATTTTATATCATCCGGGAAAGGCCAATGTGGTGGCAGATGCTTTGAGCCGGTTGTCAGCCAACATGGGTAGTCTTGCCTATATACCGATCGGGGAGCGACCACTTGCTTTAGATGTTCAGGCCTTGGCCAATCGATTCATGAGGTTGGATGTTTCAGAGACTGGCAGTGTTTTGGCTTGTACTATGGCCCGTTCTTCATTGTTTGATGGTATTCGAGACAGGCATTATGATGGCCGTCATTTATGTGTTCTTAGAGATACAGTCCGGCACGGGGGTGCCAACCAGGTCACCGTTGATGATGATTGAGTCTTGAGAATGTAGGGCTGTATATGTGTTCCTGATGTTGATGGTATTCGTGAGTTGATATTTTAGGAGGCCCATAGTTCCCGATATTCCATTCATCCGGGCGCCGCGAAGATGTACAAGGATTTGCGGAAGCATTATTGTTGGCGGGGGATGTAGAAAGATATTGTGGCATATGTAGATCGGTGCTTGAACTGTCAGCAGGTTAAGTACGAGCACCAGAGACTCGGTGGTTTGATGCAGCAGATTGAGCTTCCCGAGTGGAAGTGGGAGCATGTTACCATGGATTTCGTAGTTGGGCTCCCACGGACTTAGAGGATGTTTGATGCGGTGTGGGTAATTTTGGATAGGCTAACCAAGTCAGCACACTTCATTCCTGTATCAGTTTCGTATTCTTCGGAGAAGTTGGCAAAGATCTACATCAGGGAGATTGTTCGCTTGCATGGTATGCCCGTGTCCATTATTTCTGACCGAGGTACTCCGTTTACCTCCCACTTCTGTGGAGTATTTCAGCG
This sequence comes from Nicotiana undulata, assembly GCA_005239495.1. Lineage (NCBI taxonomy): Eukaryota > Viridiplantae > Streptophyta > Magnoliopsida > Solanales > Solanaceae > Nicotiana > Nicotiana undulata. The sequence continues at coordinate 10,787 of MDKH01033377.1, forward strand.
TGAGTTTGGCACACAGGTTGAGCTGAGCACAACATTTCATCCTCAGACGGAGGGACAGTCCGAGCGAACTATTCAGATTTTGGAGGATATGTTGCGGGCATGTGTTATTGACTTTGGAGCTTTATGGGACCAGTTCTTGCCTTTAGCCGAGTTTGCCTACAAAAATAACTACCAGTCGAGCATTCAGATGGCTCCTTATGAGGCGTTGTATGGTAGGCGGTGTCAGTCACCAATTGGGTGGTTCGAGCCAGGAGAGGCTAGATTGTTGGGTTCAGAGTTAGTCCAGGATGCCTTGGACAAGGTGAAGATCATTCAGGATAGACTTCGCACAGCTCAGTCCAAGCAGAAGAGTTATGCCGACCGTAGAGTTTGTGATTTGGCATTTATGATAGGAGATCGGGTATTGCTTCGGGTGTCGCCTATAAAGGGCGTGATGAGGTTCAGAAAGAAGGGCAAGTTGATCCCTAGGTACATTGGTCTATTTGAGATTCTTGAGAAGGCAAGAGAGGTGGCCTACAAACTTGCTTTACCACCGAGTTTATCAGCCGTGCATCCGGTGTTTCATGTATCTATGCTTCAGAAGTATACAGCTGATCCATCTCATGTACTTGACTTCAGCAGTGTCCATTTGGACAAGGATTTGACTTATAATGAGGAGAGAGTAGCCATATTAGGCTGGTAGGTTCGTCAGTTAAGATCAAAGAATTATCCTTCGGTCCGTGTTCAGTGGAGAGGTCAGCCTGTTGAGGCAGCAACTGGGAGTCCGAGTCTGATATGCGGAGCCGATATCCCCATCTTTTCCCCGATTCAGATATCTTTCTATGTCCGTTCGAGGACGAACATTTGTTTTAGAGGTGGAGATTGTGATGACCCAAAAGGTCATCCCGAGTATTTTTAGCTAAATCTGTGTTCCGAGTCTATGAAAGCCTCCTTCTATCCCACCTCGATTTGCGTGTGCAGCTTGGGCATGTAGCCGGGAAGCCGTTACGTGGAAAACTGATAAAAACAATAATTTGTGTTGAAATTTGAGTGGAGTTGACTTTGGTCAACATTTTTGGTAAACGGACCCGGACCCGTGATTTGATGATCACTGAGGGTCCGTAGGAAAATATGGGACTTGGGCGTATGCCCGGAATCGAATTCCAAGGTCCTAAGTCCGAGAATGAATTTTTAAAAGAAATTGTTTTATGAAAAATATAAAGGTTTTTGAAAGTGAAATGTTATGTGAAACTTGTGGTATCGGGCCCGTATTATAGTTTCGGAGCCCGGTACAGGTTCGATATGATTTATATATGTTGTCTGTAAAGTTAGGTAAGAAACAGAATCCATTTGGCGTGATTCGGACCTAAAATGCAAAAAATTTGAAGTTTAAGAAGTTTTGAGAAATTTCATTGATTTTGGGGTTTAATTCGATGTTTATGATATTATTTTGGCGATTGGATTACACGAATAAGTCCGTAGGATGTTTTCGAGGTTGTGTGCACAATTGGTTTGGGGTTCCGAGGGCTCGGGTGAGTTTTGGGTAGGTCCCGGGATGCTTTAGGCTTAAATAAGGGCTGTTGCAGGTTCAGAGAAGTGGCAATCTCTAAACCCGCCAGTGCGGTCCGCGGTGGAAGGGTCTTCACGGCCGCGATCGCCTTTGCGCGGTCCGCGGTGGAAGGGTCTTCGTGGTCGCCTTTGTGCCGCGGTGGGGTGGGGGGGAGGGCTTCGTGACATCGGTCGCTTTGATGCGGTCCGCGGTGGGGGCCTGAGGGGGGTATATTCAAATGGGATTTTCAGTTATTTTTCATTTTTCAAAACCCTAAAAACATAAGAGGCGATTTTCCAAACACACTTTCTTCTCCAAAAAATCAGTAAGTGATTTCTAACTCATTTTCTTTACTCCTTAACTTCTTTTTACAAGATTTCATCCTAGAATCTAGAGTTTTCATGGTGGAATTGGGAATTTTGGGTAAAACCTAAGAATATTAAAATTTGGGGATTTAGACCTCAAATTGAGGTCGGATTCCAAAACCATTTATATATCTGGGCTCGGGGGTGAATGGGTAATCGAGTTTTGGTCCGAATTTCAGGTTTGGACCGAGCGAGCCCGGGGTAGATTTTTGGCTTTTTGGGGAAACCTTTAGAAAACTCATTGCCATGCATTAGAATTGATTCACTTAGCATTTATTGATATAATTAAGTAACTTGTGTCTAGATACGAGCGAGTTGGTGGTGGAATCAAGAGGTAAAGCGGTAGTTGAGGCTTGAACTGTGTTCGTGGCATCGAGGTAAGTGTTTGGTCTAACCCTAGCTTGAGGGAATAGGTGTTGAGTCTTATTTGCTACGTGTATTCCATGTCCAATGTATATGTGAGGTGACGAGTACCTATATGTTGTGGTCAAGCATGCCCGTGAGTTGAGTATGAACAATTATGTGATTTTTCATTGAGGTTTATTGTGTTATGGATTTAATATTGATTTGGCAGTTATTCGTTTGAGGGGAATTTTTGGATGTGAACCCTATTGAGTACATGAGCGGTTGAGAGATATTTTGTCAAATTATACACTTGTGTAGGATTGGTTATAGCTGTGTCCCTTGCCGGGACGGTATTATTACTGTTGATTATTTCTTTGCATTTATAGTTTCTTATTGTTGATTTTCTTACCAAACTGTTGTTTTGTTAATTATGCACGAGGGGACATTGCGTGCCATGTTTATGTTGTTTATGCATGAGGGACATTCCGTGCCATGTTTATGTTATTTATGTACGACGGGACATTCCGTACCATGTTTATGTTTATTTATGCACGAGGGGACATTCCGTGCCATGATTGTGATATTTTTATACACGAGGGGATATTCCGTGCCTTGTTGTGATACTTTAGCACGGGGGGACATGCCGTGCCGTTTCTTTTCACTTGTTCATTTCGTGTTGTTAATTCTCGTTATTATTTTGATATTTACTCTGCTGCCTCGTTCCGTCGTTTCAGTAATTGCTACCCCCTATCCCTAGCATGTTTCCCCCGTTATTGTACTTAACTACTTACTTCTTGTTGTTATTTCCTGTTATATTTTGTTAAACTGCACAAGTGATATTATTTGTCGTGTCCTAGCCTCGTCACTACTTCGCCGGGGTTAGGCTCGGCACTTACTCAGTACATGGGGTCAGTTGTACTGATGCTACACCTGCACGTTTTTATGTTGTGCAGATTACGGTACCGGACCCAGTGGACACTGATTGAGGAGGTTTCCTTCAGTCCACCAGGTGACACTGAGGTAGTCCTGCAGGCGTTCGCAGGACTTGGCGTCACCTCCTATCCCATCCTTTATTCTGTCTTTTCTTTGTATTTCGGAGACAGTAGTACTTGTTTATTCAGACCGTTGTTTTTAGTATTCTTAGATAGTCCGTGAAATTGTGGTATCGCTTTCTGGGAGTTGTATTTCAGATTTTTGATAAATTAAGCACTTGAGTTGATATATTTCGTTTCTTCCGCACTTTATCTCTACTTGTCATTGTATTTTAGTTTTAACTGCTTAAATAATAAAGGAAATAAGTCATATTAATCGGAACGTTGGCTTGTCTAACGGGTTCAACGTTAGACGCCATCACGGTCCCGACGGTGGGATTTCGGGTTGTGACAAGTTGGTATCAGAGCTCTAGGTTGCTTAGGTCTCGCAATTCACGGACAAACTTGGTAGAGTCGTATGTACTTATCCCCTAGAGGCTGCAAAGTTAGGAATAACTTCACATCTCTTCTTCTCTGTCGTGCGATTTGTATTCTAAATGCTAATTAAACTTCTATTCCATTCTCTCGCAAATGGTGTGAACGCGTGCTTCCTCATCTACCGATCAACAGCCCCATCCTCCGGTTGCATCTCCTACGAGGGGCCTAGGACGAGGCCGAGGTCGTGCTAGAGGCCGAGGCAGGGGCAGGGCTCAGCCTAGAGCAACAACCCCAGTAGAGGACCCACATGTAGATTTTCCCGGTGAGGTTCCTGCTCAGATGGTTCCGGTTGGACCAGCTCAGGTCCCAGAGGGGTTCATTGCCACCCCCGTACTTCAGGATGCTCTGGTCCGCTTAGTGGGCCTTATGGAGAGCGTGGCTCAGGCCGGTCTTCTTCCTACAGCACCAGCCATCTCTCAGGCTGGGGGAGGGCCCCAGACTCCCTCTACCCGCACACTAGAGCAGTTAGCTTCTCAGTTCCAGACTCCAGCACCTCAGACAGCTAGAGCAGCTCAACCGGGTATTGTGACACAGGCAGTTGAGGGAGCAGCTATGTCTGTCGATGCTTTGTGGAGATTGGATCAGTTCACCAAGTTATTTCCTACTACTTTCATTGGTGCACCGTTAGAGGACCCCCATGATTTCTTGGACAGTTGCTACGAGGTTCTTCGGAACATGGGGATCGTGGAGATCAATGGGGTCGATTTTGCTACATTTCGTTTTTCTTGTACCGCCAAGACTTGGTGGAGGGATGTTTGCTTGACCAGGCCAGTTGGATCTTCGTCGTTGTCTTGGGCTCAGTTCTCCGAGTTGTTTTTGGAGAAGTTTATACCAGTTATCCAGAGAGGATCTTCGGAGGCAGTTTGAGCGTCTCCAACAGGGTTCTATGATAGTTACCTAGTATGAGACCCGGTTTATCACTTTGGCCCGACATGCTATCATGATACTCCCCACAGATCGAGAGAGAGTGATGAGGTTTATTGAGGGGCTAGCTCAGCCTATTAGACTTTAGATGGCTAGAGAGACATGTACTGATATTTCATTTCAGGAGGCAGCCAATGTGGCCAGGCGGATTGAGATGGTCTTATCACAGGGTAGTGGTCAGGGATCTGACAAGAGACCTCGTCATTTCGGTCAATTCAGTGGTGCCTCATCTGGAGGCAGAGATTCTTTTGGCAGAGGTCATCCTCCTAAACCATTCCAGTCGGCACTTCAGGTATCCCGCAGTGCACAATCAGCTCCTATCAGTGCACCGCCGCTTTAGAGCTTCCAGGGTGGTTATTCTGGTCGACAGGGACAGTTTCATAGCCAACAGTCTCAACAACCGAGGTCTTGCTTCACTTGTGGTGTTCCAGGACACATTTCCAGGTTTTGCCGCCCAAGCTTATGGTGGTTCTCAGTATCATGGTTCCTGTGCTATGGCTCCTGCACCAGGTGCACCCCCACCCCCTCAGCCAACTAGGGGTGGAGGTCGAGGTGCTAGAGGTGGAGGCCAGACAGTTAGAGGTGGAGGATAGGCTACGAGGGGTAGAGGTCAGCCCGTAGTAGGTCGACCCAGGGATGTTCAGATTGGTGGGGCTCAGCCCCGATGCTATGCTATTTCCTTCAGACCTGAGGCTGAGGCCTCTGATGCAGTCATTACAGGTATGGTTTCAGTTTGCAGCAGAGATGCTTCGATTTTGTTTGATTCGGGGTCTACATTCTCCTATGTGTCTTCATATTTTGCTCCTTATCTGATTATGCCCCGTGATTCCCTGAGTACTCCTGTATATGTATCTACACCAGTGGGTGATTCTATTGTGGTAGATCGAGTCTACCGTTCATGCTTAGTGGTTATTGGTGGTCTAGAGACTCATGTAGATCTCTTACTTCTTGATATGGTTGATTTCAATGTCATCTTGGGGATGGATTGGTTATCTCCCTATCATGCTATTCTGGATTGTCATGCCAAGACTGTGACCTTGGCCTTACCAGGAGTACCCCATTTGGAGTGGAGAGGGACTCCTAGTCATTCTTCTGGTAGAGTTATTTCATATATGAAGGCTCGGCGCATGGTCGAGAAGGGTTGTTTGGCCTATTTGGCCTATGTTCGTGATTCTAGTGCTGAGGTTCCTTCTACAGAGTCTGTGCCCATTATTCATGAGTCTCCAAAGGTATTCCTTGCTGACCTGCCGGGTATGCCACCCGACAGGGATATTGACTTTTGCATTGACGTGGTTTCGGGCACTTAGCCCATTTCTACCCCGCCATATCGTATGGCCCCGCCAGAGTTAAAGGAGTTGAAGGACCAGTTACAGGATTTGCTAGCTAAAGGCTTCATCAAACCTAGTGTTTCTCCTTGGGGTGCGCCAGTGTTGTTTGTTAATAAGAAAGATGGCACAATGAGAATGTGTATTGACTACCAGGAATTGAACAAGGTTACTATTAAGAATAAGTATCCCTTGCCGAGGATTGATGATTTATTCGATCAACTTCAGGGTGCCATAGTGTTTTCCAAGATTGACTTGAGATCTGGCTACCATCAGTTGAGGATTAGGGCGTCTGATGACCCTAAGACAGCCTTTCGCACTCGGTATGGGCATTATGAGTCCTTGCTGATGTCATTTGGGTTGACAAATGCCCCAACTGCTGTAAAGACCCGTAAATGTTTTAACTAAAAATGATGCCTGGGTAGGCTCCCATGTTGTTATACCGTATAAATTCTTAAAAACGGACCTTTTTTGAAGTTAAAGTACCCCGGGACTTAAAAGATATAATTTCCCAGAATTGCGCAGATCTGCGTTGCACTATGCGATCGCAGATCAGGTATGCGGATCACATAGTGGTCGCATACCTGGACAGTTGCTGTCCATTTCAAGGACAGCTATGCGGCCCAAGATGCGATCACATTTTGAGAATGCGGGCCACATAGTTGTCGCATTCTTGCACCTTGATTCTTGCATAGGGAGTTATGCGACGCACTATGCGATCGCATAACAGGTATGCAGACCGCATAGTGGTCGCATACCTGGGTAGCCTGCTTTCCTTTTTGGCCCAGCTTAGGGCCATTTATGTGACAGGAACGCAGACCGCATAGCAGGAATGCGATCGTATCCCTGACCGCATTTCCTGCTCCGGGGCTTCTAATTTATGATTTTAAAACCCGACCCCTAGTTTAATAAAACACCCCTCCTATTCATTCTTAACATCTATCTGACTAAAATAGAGAGAAGGGAGAGTGAGTTTAGTGAGAGAAAGTCATCCTCTTCAGTAAATCAGTCCACCACCTCTGCTCAGGCCTGGAAATCTTTGAGTAATCGTTGTCTTCTTCACCACAAGAGGTAAGTCCTCACCCAATTTCCCCTTTAATTCTCAGGTTTTGGTTAAAAGGGTAAAACACACATGAAATTGGTTCTTGAAGATAAATGCTAGTACTTGTATGCATGTTCATGGTCTGTCCTAATATAGCAAGCGAGTGTAAGTTAGAGCAATTTTCCACTAAAAAGGGGACTAGAAATCTAAGGGGTCATAGTGTTTGATAAAATGCCCAAATGAATTCAAGATTCCTAATTCTAAGATAAATGTGTCGCATTGTGAACTAGATTGACGGTGCTAGACGGTCCGGTAAATTGTGATAGAAATTAAAGGGAATTCCAACTCAAGGTATGTGTGGCTAACTTTAATCTTTGTAGAGTCGCCTTGTTGGTGTCTGAGCATTCAGTATGAGTTCCTGGCTTATGCATATGTGAATTGATTGTTCTAATATGTTGATACGTAAGATTCTATTCTCTGATTGTCCTAGTTGATTTTCCATGCCACCATGCTATGTAAGATTGTGAAAAGGGTAATTCCTTGTGCTTACTCTATCATGTGCAAAACTTGTTATGTGCTTGAACATCTCGGTATGAAAGGTTGTGCTACCAAATGAAAGAAATGATAATGAATCCAATTGTTGAATGTATCTAAGTGATAAATGCTGTGTAGTAAATGATGGGAAGTAAATATGGACTGATTTTATTAAGCTAAATGATTATGGCATACCGTACATGGCTTACTGTTTGGCAAAGACTATTCTGAACACATGTTTGTTTGGTTGGTATCAAATTATACTCTTGATGATACGAAGCCTTGTGATTGAATTGTGGGCTGTTGTTGTTGCTATGAAATGTGATTGTTCGGTGGGATCGGGTTGTACGCCCCAACAGGTGAAATAAGGATGATATGTTGAGTAGTAATAAGGGTGGAATGCGATTGTACGGTGGGATCGGGTTTCACGTCGCAACAGAAGAAATAAGAATGGAATGATGAGAAGAAATAAGGGCGGAATATGATTGTAAGGTGGGATCGGGTTGTGCGCTGCAACAGGAGAACAATTAAAGTAAGGAACTGTGAAAATCTCATTTGTGATTCTCTGTATCTCTGTGCAATAATTGTTTGGTTTCTTTGACTTCCTTCTATCTGTGCATTGCTTTGATTTTACTTAGACTAAAGTTTGTTCATACATACTAGTACTATTCAATGGTACTAACGTCCCTTTTGCCGGGGGCGCTACATCTTTTATATAGATGTAGGTGGTTCTATAGCAGGTCGCTCCATCGGCCGATAGTGGTGACTTCTCTTCATCCCTTCAGTAGTTCTGGTGAGCCTCACTTCCTCTCGGGGCCGTGTGTAGTCTATACCGTCTTCTTTTGTATATGTTGTGTCATTAAAGGTATAGCTGGGGCCTTGTTGTCGGCAAGTTTATGTAAAACTCCTATTACTCTTAGAGGCTCCATAGCCACTGTGTGGGTTGTATATATCTATTTTGGGAAGTAGCTGCGTTCGATCAAAATCGTGGTCCGTATTGAAAAAGTTGTATGTATTATATATGTTTTTGGATTATTAAATGTTGAAAGTTAAAAGAGGAAAATGAACTTATGGTGTAAATCGTACTATGAATTTAAATTGGCTAATTTATATGGAACAAGATATATTATAGACACGGGGCAATGCGTCGGGTAGGAAAGGCAAACCAGGTCCGCTTGACCGGGATCATCCGGTTAGGCGCCGGTCTCGTCCCTCAGTTTTGGGGCGTGACAACTGCTTTTATGGATATGATGAACCGAGTGTTCAAACCCTATTTGGATTCGTTTGTTATAGTCTTCATTGATGATATATTGATATACTCCCGCAGCCGGGATGATCATGAGCAACACCTTCGAGTCATCCTACAGACTCTGAAGGATAGTCAATTGTATGCCGAATTTTCGAAGTGTGAGTTCTGGTTGAGTTCGGTTGTATTTCTGGGACATGTTGTGTCGGCCGAGGGTATTTAGGTGGATCCCAAGAAGATTTCAGCAGTCAGAGATTAGCCTAGACCCACCTCAGCTACAGAGATTCGGAGTTTGTTGGGCTTAGCAGGTTATTATCGTCGGTTTGTGGAGGGATTTTCATCTATTGCAGCTCCGATGACCAAGTTGACAAAGAAGGGTGCCCAGTTCAGGTGGTCAGATGAGTGTGAGACGAGCTTTCAGAATCTCAAGACCGCCTTGACCGTGGCACCGGTGTTAGTTTTTCCCAAAGGTTCAGGGACATATACCGTGTATAGTCATGCTTCACGGGTTGGACTTGGTGCAGTATTGATGCATGGTGGCAAGGTTATATCTTAAGCCTCATGTCAGTTGAAGTTTCATGAGAAGAACTATCCAGTTCACGATTTAGAGTTAGCATCCATTGTCTATGCGTTGAAGATTTGGAGGCATTATTTGTATGGTGTGTCATGAGAGGTGTTCACGGATCATAAGAGTTTGCAGTATCTGTTCAAGCAGAAGGAGTTGAATATGAGGCAGAGAAGATGGTTAGAGCTGTTGAAAGATTATGATATTACCATTCTATATCATCCGGGAAAGTCCAATGTGGTGGCCGATGCTTTGAGCCGGATGTCAGCCAGCATGGGTAGTCTTGCCTATATACCGGTTGGGGAGCGACCACTTGCTTTAGATGTTCAGGCCTTGGCCAATCGATTCATGAGGTTGGATGTTTCAGAGACTGGCAGTGTTTTGGCTTGTACTGTGGCCCGTTCTTCATTGTTTGATCGTATTTGAGACAGGCATTATGATGACCGTCATTTATGTGTTGTTAGAGATACGGTCCGGCACAGGGGTTCCAAGCAAGTCACCGTAGATGATGATGGATTCTTGAGGATGTAGGGCCGTATATGTGTGCCTGATGTTGATGGTATTCGTGAGTTGATATTGTAGGAGGCCCATAGTTCCCGGTATTCTATTAATCCGGGCGCCACAAAGATGTACAAGGATTTGCGGCAACATTATTGGTGGCGGGGGATGAGTAAAGATATTGTGGCATATGTAGCTCGGTGCTTGAACTATCAGCAGGTTAAGTACGAGCACTAGAGACCCGGTGGTTTGATGCAGCATATTGAGCTTCCCGAGTGGAAGTGGGAGCGTGTTACCATGGATTTCGTAGTTGGGATCCCACAGACTCAGAGGATGTTTGATGCGGTGTTGGTAATTGGGGATAGGCTGACCAAGTCAGCACACTTCATTCCCGTATCAGTTTCATATTCTTCGGAGAAGTTGGCAAAGATCTACATTAGGGAGATTGTTCGCTTGCATGGTGTGCCTGTGTCCATTATTTCTGACCGAGGTACTCCGTTTACCTCCCACTTCTGCAGAGTATTTCAGCGTGAGTTGGGCACACTGGTTGAGCTGAGCACAACATTTCATCATCAGACGGACGGACAGTCCGAGCGTACTATTTAGATTTTGGAGGATATGTTGCGGGCATGTGTTATTGACTTTGGAGGTTCATGGGACCAGTTCTTGCCTTTAGCCGAGTTTTCCTACAACAACAACTACCAGTCGAGCATTCAGATGGCTCCTTATAAGGCATTGTATGGTAGGCGGTGTCGGTCGCCACTTGGGTGGTTCGAGCCGGGAGAGGCTAGATTGTTGGGTTCAGAGTTAGTCCAGGATGCCTTGGACAAGGTGAAGATCATTCAGGATAGACTTCGCACAGCTCAGTCCAGGAAGAAGAGTTATGCAGAACGTAAAGTTTGTGATTTGGCATTTATGATAGGAGACCGGGTATTGCTTCGGGTGTCGCCCATGAAGGGCGTGATGAGGTCCGGAAAGAAGGGCAAGTTGATCCCTAGGTACATTCGTCCATTTGAGATTCTTGAGAAGGTAGGAGAGGTGGCCTACAAACTTGCTTTACCACCGAGTTTATTAGCCGTACATCCGGTGTTTCATGTATCTATGCTTCAAAAGTATATTGCCGATCCATCTCATGTACTTGACTTCAGTAGTGTCCATTTGGACAAGGATTTGACTTATGAGGAGGAACTAGTAGCCATATTAGGTCGGCAGGTTCATCAGTTGAGATCGAAGAATTATCCTTCGGTCCGTGTTCAGTGGAGAGGTTAGCCTGTTGAGCCAGCTACCTAGGAGTTCGAGTCCGATATACGGAGCTGATATCCCCATTTTTTCCCCGATTCAGGTATCTCTCTATGTCCGTTCGAGGACAAACGTTTGTTTTAGAGGTGGAGATTGTGATGACCCAAAAGGTCATCCCGGGTATTTTTAGCTAAATCTGTGTTCCGAGGCCATGAAAGCCTCATTCTATTCCACCTCGATTTGCGTGCACAACCCGGGCGTGTAGTCGGGAAGTCGTTATGTGGAAAACTGATAAAAACAATAATTTGTGTTGAAATTTGAGTAGAGTTGACTTCGGTCAACATTTTTGGTAAACGGACCCGAACCTGTGATTTGATGGTCCCGGAGGGTCCGTAAGAAAATCTATGACTTGGGCGTATGCCCAGAATCGAATTCCGAGGTCCCAAGTCCGAGAAATAAATTTTTAAAAGAAATTGTTTTCTGAAAAATATAAAGGTTTTTGAAAGTGAATGTTATGTGAAACCTATGGTATCGGGACCGTATTATGGTTTCGGAGCCTGGTACATGTTCGATATGATTTATATGTGTTGTCTGTAAAGTTTGGTAAGAAACCGAATCCATTTGGCATGATTCTGACCTAAAATGCAAATATTTTGAAGTTTAAGAAGTTTTGAGAAATTTCACGGATTTTGGGGTTTAATTCGATGTTTATGATGTTATTTTGGTGATTGGATTACACGAATAAGTCCGTAGGATGTTTTCGAGGTTGTGTGCACAACTGGTTTGGAGACGGAGGGCTCGGGTGAGTTTCGGGTAGGTCCCGGGATGCTTTAGGCTTAAATAGGGGCTGTTGCAGGTTCAGAGAAGTGCAGATCTCTGAACTCGCCAGTGCGATCTGCGGTCGCCTTTGTGTGGTCCGCGGTGGAAGGGTCTTCGCGTCTGCGATCTCCTTTGCGCGATCCGGTCCGCGATGGGGGCCTGGAGGGGGTATATTTAAACGGGATTTTCAGTTATTTTTCATTTTTCAAAACCCTAAAAACATAAGAGGCGATTTTTCAAACACACTTTCTTCTCCAAAAAATCAGTAAGTGATTTCTAACTCATTTTCTTTACTCCTTAACTTCTTTTTACAAGATTTCATCATAGAATCTAGAGTTTTCATGGTGGAATTGGGAATTTTGGGTAAAACCTAAGAATATTGAAATTTGGGGATTTAGACCTCCAATTGAGGTCGGATTCCAAAACCATTTATATATCTGGGCTCGGGGGTGAATGGGTAATCGGGTTTTGGTTCGAATTTCGGGTTTGGACCGAGCGGGCCCGGGGTAGATTTTTGGCTTTTTGGGGAAACCTTTAGAAAACTCATTTCCATGCATTAGAATTGATTCACTTAGTATTTATTGATATAATTAAGTAACTTGTGTCTAGATACGAGCGAGTTGGTGGTGGAATCAAGAGGTAAAGCGGTAGTTGAGGCTTGAACTGTGTTCGTGGCATTGAGGTAAGTGTTTGGTCTAACCCTAGCTTGAGGGAATAGGTGTTGAGTCTTATTTGCTACGTGTATTCCATGTCCAATGTATAGGTGAGGTGACGAGTACCTATATGTTGTGGTCAAGCATGTCCGTGAGTCGAGTATGAACAATTATGTAATTTTTCATTGAGGTTTATTGTGTTATGGATTTAATATTGATTTGGCAGTTATTCGTTTGAGGGGAATTTTTGGATGTGAACCTTGTTGAGTACTTGAGCGGTTGAGAGATATTTTGTTAAATTATACACTTGTGTAGGATTGGTTATAGCTATGTTCCTTGCCGGTACGGTATTAATACTGTTGATTATTTCTTTGCATTTATAGTTTCTTATGGTTGATTTTCTTACCAAACTGTTGTTTTGTTAATTATGCACGAGGGGACATTCCGTGCCATGTTTATGTTGTTTATGCACGAGGGGACATTCCGTGCCATGTTTATGTTATTTATGTACGAGGGGACATTTCGTACCATGTTTATGTTTATTTATGCACGAGGGGACATTTTGTGCCAGGTGATTTATATTTATGCACGAGGGGACATTTCGTGTTGTGATTGTGATGTTTTTATGCACGAGGGGACATTCCGTGTCGTGTTGTGATACTTTAGCACGAGGGGACATGCCGTGCCGTTTCTTTTCACTTGTTCATTTCGTGTTGTTAATTCTTGTTATTATTTTGATATTTACACTGTTGCCTCATTCCGTCATTTCAGTAATTGCTACCCCCTTTCCCCAGCATGTTTCCCCCGTTATTGTACTTAACTGCTTACTTCCTGTTGTTATTTCCTGTTATATTTTGTTAAACTACACAGGTGATATTATTTGTCGTGTCCTAGCCTCGTCACTACTTCGCTGGGGTTAGGCTCGGCACTTACTCAGTACATGGGGTCGGTTGTGCTGATGCTACACCTGCACTTTTTTATGTTGTGCAGATTACGGTACCGGACCCAGTGGACACTGATTGAGGAGGTTTCCTTCAGTCCACCAGGCGACACTGAGGTAGTCCTGCAGGCGTCCGCAGGCCTTGGCGTCACCTCCTATCCCGTTTTTTATTCTGTCTTTTCTTTGTATTTGGGAGACAGTAGTACTTGTTTATTCTGACCGTTGTTTTTAGTATTCTTATATAGTCCGTGAAATTGTGGTACCGCTTTCTTTCTGGGAGTTGTATTTCGGATTTTTGATAAATGAAGCACTTAAGTTGATATATTTCGTTTCTTCCGCACTTTATCTCTACTTGTCATTGTATTTCACTTTTAACTGCTTAAACAATAATGAAAATAAGTCATATTAACCGGAACGTTGGCTTGCCTAACGGGTTCAACGTTAGACGCCATCACGGGCCCGACGGTGGGATTTCGGGTCGTGACATCTTAACATCTAACATTTGAAATTACATTTTTTTTATTAAATGAAGAATATATTTGGCTTTTGATATAAGGTAAAAAGATCTAATAAATTTACATTGACATTTTGACAATTCAAGTTTGGCATTTGGAGCTTCCCACTTTTAGTATATAATATAATATAATATAATATAATATAATATAATATAATATAATATAATGACTACCGCATCATTAAGTACAAAATATCATTTAGTGAGAGGTAATTTTAATTATAGGTAGAGGCTAATTTGGTCATTCAGGTTTTGAAGGATATTTTAGTAAACTAACTTCTTCTAAAAGTGTTCATGCTTATAATATAATATGATGATGCATGTTAAAGAACTAAGTTGAAATTCTAAATAAGACACCGGCGTGAACTTTGAACCTATAAAAGTTAAATTCTAGGACATATTTTCTATGTTTTAGCTAAGGATATTTTATTTATATTTTGTTTTCATATTAAAAATGATTGTTTTTAACTACATTATAAGCACAAGTTATTTTTCAAATACACTCCCAAAAGGTAGCCTACCTATGTTGTTTCCACAAAATATTACACCCTACCAACCAATAACTACAACTAACAAATAATAGCTCAAAATATTTTCAACAAAGAGCCTAAAAATTCAAGCTCAACGAAAACCCTTTCCATTTCTTAACTCTTTTTCCACCTCCTTTCTTCTCTCTAAGACTCTCACCCTAGCCAACCACTATCACTACTTAAAAAATATCTATTAAGCAGCCTTCACCACTATAATGAAAAGACATAATGAGAACTCATCGAAAACTTTTTTAACCGTCAACGATCCATTTTTTGCTTTTCTTAGAGCTCACGTCTCCCCAAAAATCTCTTAGTCTAAAAATTATTATATAAATTACACACTGAAAAAGATAGGGAATAAAATACTAGATCAATACCTATCCCTAGAAATAGCTAAAAAGTATCTCTCTGACGAGCTCCCTCATGTTCTCTCGTTTTGATTTTACCCCTATAAGCTTATCCATATTCAAAATCCTTGAAACCCAGAACAAATTATGAATTCATAAACAGAGTTGTTTAATTTGACTGAAAAATACCTCATTTCATAACTTTTTGTCATTTATTAATTCCATATATGTATACACTGAGCCTCCGCGATCGCGAGGCAATGGCCACGATCACTTAGGTATAACTGGGCATATCATATAAGTTATGATTTTCAGGAGTTTTGATCATTCTCTTATATTTTGAACCCTAAACCCGAGAGGGCCGATTTTTCAAGGATATTTACATACAAGGCAAGAAGGTAAGTGATTTTCGCTCATTTGTGATTATATTTCCAAATTCTACATAGAGTTTTAACCATAAATCAAGGATTTAAAGTGTAAAAGTTGGTATTTTTGGTACGAACTTTAGAGGGTGATTTTGGGGTTTTTGATTATGAAATTAGAACACGATTTGAGATCTAATAATATATAACGACCCAACTGGCCTTTTGTGTATTTGATCCCCATTTGTCTATTTGATGCATCTCGTATGTGTGTTTGTTATTTTGTGACTTGTGGGAACAGTTGGTTTGGCTTCAGGAAGGTTCGAGAGTGATTTGGAACATTTAGTGTCACTTTTGATAGCTTAAGTTGTAAGAGTTTATTAAGGTTTGACTTTTCTGTAAACGATCTCAGGTTGGTAATTTGACGATTCCAATAGGTTCATATATTGATTTTGGACTTGGGAGCATTTTCAGAATTGAATTTGGAGGTCCCGGGGTACTTTTGTTCTATTTGCCAGAAGTTGGCAATTTGTAGAAAAGAAGAGTTCACAAGTTTGACTAGGGGGTTGACTTTGATGATATCGGAGTCAGGCTATTTTTCTGAAACTTGGTATATGTTATTTATGTCATTTAGGACTTGTGTGCCAAGTTTGGTGTGATGACCCAAAAGGGTCATCCCTTATTTTACATGTCAAAACGGTGTTTCGAGGCCTTTAAAATCTCCTTTTATTTTATCTCGATTTGCATGCGCAGCCCGGGTGTATAGCCGGGAAGCCTTTATGTCAAAAACTGAGAAAATGCTAGTTTTTGCCTTAAAATTTGATTTAAGTTAACTTCGGTCAACATTTTGGGTAAACGGACCCAGACTCGTAATTTGACGGTCCCATAAGGTTTGTAGGAAAATACGGGACTTGGGCGTATGCCCGGAATCGAATTCTGAGGTCCTAAGCCCGAGAAATGAATTTTTGAAAGAAATTGTTGTTCTGAAAAACATAAGAGATTTTAGAAATTTGTTATATTTGAAATTTATGGTATCGGGCCCATATTTTAGTTTCGGATCCCGGTACAGGTTCAATATGATATTTATGACATGTCTGTAAAATTTGGTAAGAAACGGAAGTCGTTTGACGTGATTCAGACCCGTAGTTGTAAAATTTGATACTTTGGAAGTTTTGGAAATTTCCTTTTATTTTGATGCGAAATTCGTTGTTTAAGATGTTATTTTGGCAATTTGATCGCTCGAGTAAGTCCGTAGGATATTTCTGAAGTTGTGTGCATATTTGGTTTGGAGCCCCGAGGGCTCGGGTGAGTTTCAGATAGGCGTCAGGGTGATTTTTACTTAGAAAATCTGGTGTCTTGTGGCTGTTGCTGGTGTCCAGAAAATTTACCCTATGAGAACGCATGGGGATCCATGCAAATGCAATGCACAAGCGGGGAAGGGGATGGGTTGTTCTATGCGAACGCATAGACTTGCTCGCGAACGCACAAGCCAGGGGACATAAGCCTATGCGAACGCGGCTAGTCCAGTGCGAACGCACTGTTTAAAAAGGGAGCTGGGGATGGGGGACATTTTACACTGTTTGAACGCGGATCTTGGCTCGCTAACGCATAGGCCAGGGAAATTAAGCCTATTCGAACGCGGCCAAGGCATGCGAACGCATAGAGACAGTGTCCAGTTTTAAAAACAGTAGCTAAAAAAAACGGGATTTCTTCAAAACTTCATAACTTTCTCTCTAGAACTCAAAATTGGGCGATTTTTTAAAGGGAATTTCACCACAAAATCATAGGTATGTATTATTAGACTTGTTTTCTTTAATTTCCATCAACACCCATTAGATTTCTAGGCCTAAATCATGTTCTTAAGGGTAGAAAATTATGGATTTGGGTAGAGTTAGGGCTTTTTGAATAATTGGAATTTAGACCTCATTTTGGGATCGGATTTTGGAACTAATTACATATTCGGGCTCGTGGGTGAATGGGTGATCGGATTTTGGTCCAAATCTAGTGTTTTGACCAAGCGGGCCCGAGGTCAATTTTTGACTCTTTGGGAAGAATGTTAGAAAACGTATAATTAAGCATTGGAATTGAATTGCTTAGCAATTATTGATGTTATTAAGTCAATTATGTCTAGATACAATTGATTTGGAGTCAAATTCAAAAGGAAAAGCGGCGATTGAGGCTTGATTTTGGTCGTGGAAGTCGAGGCAAGTGTTTGGCCTAACCTTAGCTTGATGGAATAGGTGTTGAGTCTTATTTGCTATGTGTTAATACCATGTTCAACGTATAGGTGAGGTGACGAGTACCTATACGTTGGTGTCAAGCATGCTCTTGAGTCGGATATTATGAATTATGTGGATTTCATTGATATTTACTGTGTTATAGCTTGAAGTTTACGTGGTGGTTGTTCATTTTGGTGGAAATTCTTGGTAATGAATATTGTTGAGTATTGGTTTCGGTTGAGAAATTTTATCTGAAGATATGTACTTGAGTGAGATTGGTTATAGCTTTTTCCCTTTCCAGGATGGTGATATTTCTACTGTTGTTCCCTCGCCGGGATGTTATGATTTATTATTATGGTTCATATTGTTGATTTTTCCTTGCCGGACTTGTGTTATTGATATTGTTTGGGTGAGGAAGAGTGTAAAGCACGAGGGTGATGCCGTGTATTGATTATTGTGAGGAAGAGTGTAAAGCACGAAGGGTGATTCCGTGTATTGATTATTGCGAGGAAGAGTGTAAAGCACGAATGGTGATGCCGTGTATTGATTATTGTGAGGATGGGAGTGTAAAATCACGAAGGGTGATGCCATGCCGTTTCTATTGATTATTGTGAGGATGAGAGTAAAAGCACGAAGGATGATTCCGTGCACTTGCATTTATTATTTGGTGAGGATGAGAGGAAAAGCACGAAGGGTGATGCCGTGCACTGTCTTCTCTGTGATGTTATTACCTACTGTTCAAGTTGATATTGAATTGTTATCTTATTTCATTATTTCCTTTATTTGATATTTCTTTCCCCTAGCATGATCCCCTTTTCTTTGTACTTAGCTATTTACTCTTGTTATTATTATGCCTCAGAATATTATTAATTACACAGGTTGTTTTGGTTGTCGTGTCCTAGCCTCGTCACCACTTCGCTGAGGTTAGTGTAACGACCAGACCGGTCGTTTTGCGTATTAGGATCCCGTTCCCTTAAATGAAACCTTCCATAGCGGCTATTCGTGCTTTATGACTCGCGGGGACGGGTGGATCAGGATTCGGGAATGGTTTGAGTGATTTAGGAACACCTGGTTCTTTAAGGTTGGCCTATTTGGCCAAGTTTGACTTTGGTCAACATTTTGAGCAAACGACCTCGGAATTGAGTTCTGAAAGATCCAGTAGCTCCGAATGATGATTTCGGACTTGGGCGTATGTTTGGCTCGGGTTTTCGATGACCCGGGAGCACTTCGGCGCCCGAAATGGAAATCAGGATTTCCTTATGTTTGAAATTTGGTTTGGGATGTGATTTTATGCTATTGAGGTCCGAACGGTATTCTGGGACTGGGAATAGTTCCGTAGGGTCATTTATGACTTGTCTGCAAATTTTGAAGTCATTCCGAGTTGTATAGGTCGGTTCGGCGCATCATTATAGAAATCTTGAGTTTGAAAGTCTTAAGTTATGAATTCAGGGGTTTTGGGATGTTATTTTGAGTTTTAGCGTTGTTTTGAGTGTTCCGTGGGCTCGAGCAAGTCCGTACAATGATTTGGCACTTGTTGGTATATTTGGACGGGGGCTCGGGTGGACCCAGGTGCCTCCCAGACCCCGCACGAGGCCAAAAACCAGCTAAAAACACTGCTGGTGCAGCTGTAGCTGGTGTGACCGGAGGTGCGGTTGCCCAGCCGCAGGTGTGGGACCGCTCCTGCGGTCCTAGCCTCGCAGGTGCGCAATTCCGTAGGTGCAGACCATTTTCCGCAGGAGCGGGACCACAGGTGCGGCCCCCAACTCCGCATGTGCGAACCTAGCTCCCCCGACCATTTTGTGCGTCCATTTCCTCGCAGGTGCGAGACCCCAGGTGCGGTCCAAGGGTCGCAGGTGCGGAAACCCCTGTAGGAAGCCTGTATTTAAATGTCAAAACACGGATTTCCATCATACTTTTCTCACTCAACCTCAATTAAAGAGCTCTCAAGCTTGGGGAAAACCTGCCCACGACCAAGTCCACCTAAGGTGAGTAATTTCACTCCGTTTGTCTAGTCTAATATGCGAATTAACAAGGGAATTAGCTACTAAATCTTAGTAAAACCTAGATTTGGGGTAGTAAATAGGAATTTTTGGGAATTTGGTGAACTATTCAATTCTTGCTATGAATTCAAGTATAAATCACATAATCATGATCCTTAGGCTTCGGGTAAGTGATTCCTTCGAGAATTTTCGAAATCCAAGCGCGTGGGCCCGGGGTTGAAATTCCAAAATCCTTCAAGAATGCCTAATTCTGGGTTTGTTAGTTGATTCTTCTTCTTCGAACTTAAATTGATTCAATTACGCTATATTTGGCTAGTGGTGAACCGTCGAGGGTAGAGATTCGAGGAGTGATTTTGTCATGAGGTGAGTCTCCTTTCCAACCTCGTAAGGGGGAAACGTCCCCATAGGTTCATATTTGTTATGTGTACATGTTGTGGGGGCCGCGTACATACCAAGTGACGAGAGTCCGTACGTGGCGACTATATTGCTATGTCGGGTAGCTTTAGAATTCACGAGCATGCCTCTTGTCACGACCCAAAATCCCACTTTCGGGCCATGACTGCGTCTAATGTTGAACCCACTAGACAAGCCAACGTTTGAACTAGATAAAATTCATTAACAACTAAAATGAACAAGGTAACTAAGGCATCGATGGTAGACAATATGAAGGTTAATAAATTACCAAAAATAATATAGCAACTTCGAAATAAAACCCATATACAAAACCCAGAACTGGTGTCACATACTCACGAACTGTCTAAGAGATTACTAAAACCAAAGGTTTGAAAATAAGTACATATGACTGTCTTTGAACTATAAGATAAGACAGAGCTGAAAGTAAAGGGTAGAAGGTGACGCCAAGGCCCACGAACGTCTGCGGGTCTACCTCGATGTCTCCTGTATGAACTAATAGAATGCTCCGACCGTCAGTGACCACCGGGTCCGACTGCGTAGTCTGCACAACATAAAGAAGTGAAGGTGTAGCATCAGTACAACCGACCCCATGTACTGAGTAAGTGCCGAGCCTAGCCTCGGGGAAGTAGTGACGAGGCTAGGACCGACAACAATATATGCACCTGTGCAATTCTATATAATAACAGGAGAATATCGACGAAAATAAGCAAGTAAGATAGATACGAGGAGAACATGCTGGGGGGTACAAGGGGCAACAAAGTGATAACATGGTAGAACAGGGTAATAACTGAAATGTAAAAGTAAAAGCAGGAATTTAACTTCTCAAAACAGATAATGAACAGCAAAAGGCACGGCATGTCCCCTCGTGCATAACCTCACAATCACTCGGCACCGAATGTCCCCTCGTGCGTAAATAGTAACACTCGGCACAGAATGTCCCCTCGTGCAATAAATAGTAACACTCGGCACGGAATGTCCCCTCGTGCAATAAATAGTCAACAATCAACACGGCATGTCCCCTCATGTGATAAATAATAAATAATCAGTACGGCATGTCCGCTTGTGCGATAAATAATAAACGATCAACACGGCATGTCCCCTCGTGTGATAAATGACAAACAATCAGCACGAAATGTCCCCTCGTGCGATAAATAATAAACGATCAACACGACATGTCCCCTTGTGTGATAAATAACAAACAATCAGCACGGCACGTCCCCTCGTGTGATAAATAATATAAAAGCAATAATATAATGTGAAAATAAACAATAAGAAGTCTCAAGTGTATG
>MDKH01071240.1:0-11694 GCA_005239495.1 Nicotiana undulata
CTGTCCGCAAAATTTCTCAAATTACTGCAATTCCTCCTCAAGGCAGGCCACCGCCTTACCGCTTAACTCGTAGACTATACTGCCACTTCCTACTTAGTTGGACTCATTCCCTTAAGCAATTACCTGACCTCCGTCTCTGACGCCGGGCGTTTAGAGACTTAGCTGCTACCTGACACTTCTCACATGACTTCCTTCATCGCATGCTTCTCAATTGCGGCCTCATTCAAACCGTTCATCACCCCAACACATGGGCAAACGTTCTATCCTTATATCAACATCGCGCCATAACCAATCGAAAACACCATAACAATCTGATCACAGCCTCAAGGTTCTCAGAAACACAACCACTGAACTGAAGCAACATAATATTCTTCTTGCATGGCAACAACAACAGCCCCAAACGACTACGCACGGAAGACTTCACGCACCGTATCCGTAACATCATCACAACTCCTCAAATTCTCGATTCATAACGAGTCTTCACGACGCGTAAGAATGAGTAGGAAGGAAGCATAGGCATAAGCCTTAAGGGAATCAAATCGCACGATAAGATATCAAGAAGGGAAGTACTCCTAACAGCCCTGCAGCCTCTCGAAGATAAGTACAGACGTCTCCGTACCGATCCGCAAGACTCTACTAGACTTGCTCATGACTCATGAAACCTAGGGGAACCTAGAGCTCTGATACCACGTTGTCACGACCCAAAACCTATGGGTTGTGATGGCGCCAGACACCACTGTCAGGCAAGCCAACCCCTTGATCAGTTGAAATACCATCCTGTTTAACAAATTCGAAGTCGTTGCCTTTATTGCTTTTCATAATCAAATAAATAAACTATTGTAAATTAAACACAATAGGAACTCCATTTAGTTCAATAAGACAAGACTAAACACATCCCCAGAACCCGGCGACACAAGTAATTGAGCAGTTTCTAAGAATTTATACAATTATACAACTCTTGTCCGAGAAATAAATGGGACAAAAGGAATAGAGATACAATGTAAAGATATAAAAAGAAGGAGACTCTGTCAACTGCGGAACGCCTCCGGACGAATGCAGCCCGAGCAAGTCTCCAAACCAATCGCTGAACTATGAAGGTACCTGTGCAACAAAATGCACAGAAAGTGTAGCATGAGTACATATACATATATGTACCCAGTGAGTATCCCGCCTAACCTCGAACAAGTAGTGACGAGAGGTCGACTCGATACTCACTAGGGTCCAGCAGTAATAACATATGATAAAATATGATGAAATATGGTAGGCATGTCAGGGAAATAAGCAACAAGTACACGTAATGAGAACCGAAAAATCCAAACAGTTACTGAACTTAAACAATAAAGCACTTTCAAAAGTAAGACCAAAGAATGAAAACAATAATTACAAATTCTTAGATCCGCCGTGGCGTACGTCTCGCTCCCATAAGGTACTTTTCTACACTCGCCGTGGCGTACGCCCCGATCCCATATATTTCACAATTTCTTTTCAATTCCGCCGTGGCGTACGACCCGCTCCCATATATTTCAAAATTTCTTTTCAATTCCGCCGTGGTGTACGGCCCGCTCCCGTATATTTCATAATTTCTTTTCAATTCCACCGTGGCGTACGACCCGCTCCCATATATTTCATAATTTCATTTCAATTCCGCCGTGGCGTACGGCCCGCTCCCATATATTTTACATTTTCTTTTCAATTCCGCCGTGGCGTACGGCCCGCTCCCATATATTTCATAATTTCATTTCAATTCCTTAAATGTTACTTTCCGTAAAACAATTCTCTTCATTTTATTTTCCATAATACAATCCTTTTCATTTTATTTTCCGTGAAATAATTCTTTTCATTTTATTTTCCGTAAAACAATTCTTTTTATATTATTTTCCATAAAACAATTCGTTTCATGTTATTTTCCGTAAAATAATTTTTTTCATTTTATTTCCGTAAAACAATTCTTTTTATATTATTTTAGATTCCACGAAATCTCAGAGGAGCAAACCTACACATAGCAGGACTTCATAACATACACCTCATCACAAGGAGAACACAAGGCTTGATGTGGTGCCTAACTACCCGGATATAACAATAATAGCCGCTACGTACGGACTCTCGTCACTTGGTGCGTACGTAACCCCCACAAACAATTACACACAGCATGTAGAACACTTATGGGGATAGTTCTCTCTTACATGGTTAGAAAGGAGACTCACCTCGCTCCGAAGATCCATCACCGGCCTCCAAGCCTCCACGACGACTAAAATGGATGTGCAACGCTCCCAAACTATCCAAATAACGATAATTCAAGGTCATAACCAATTCGAATCACAAAGTTCCTCATCCCGACTCAATGAAATGACCAAAATGCCTTAGGCCCACGTGCCCAGACCTCGAAAATTCTTGAAGAAAATCCCTACCCAAAGCTTTACTAATTCAATTACACATTTTACTCAATTATTCATGCTCAATTCGTGGCTAAAATCCAAATTTCCAAATTCTAGGTTTCTTCCAAATTTTCCTCAAATTTTCCCTAATTTCCATGTTCTAATCCATGCAATAATCTTGTATCTAACTTGAAATGAGTAGGAGTAACTTACCTTAACATAGATGACGAAACTCCTCCCTAGAAGCTCTCCAAAAATCTCCCATGGCTTTGAAGAAATGAAGAAAATGACCAAAATCCCGGTTTAAAACAACACTACCCAGGTATTTACTCATCGCGATCGCGGAGAACAATTTTCCAGCCCAAAATTTGCTCTTCGCGATCGCGGTGAACAATTGCTCAGCCTGCCCGGACAGCCTCTAGTAGAATAGACATAACCTTTTGCACACAACTCTAAATGACATATGGTTAAATGTTCTGAAAACTAGACTCAACGATCTACAACGTTCATGGGTTGGTCATCTTCCAATTCCTTATAGATATTTAGATATAATCTGTCAAATTCAGCCCATGTGCAACACAACCTTCTTCTTCAAACTTCCCGGACACCCTGTAGTGTAACAGTCATATCTCTTTGTACACAAATCCAAATCATGAATGGTTCACCTTTTTAGAAACTAGACACAAAGGGCTACAACTCTTATTTTTATACCATCTCAAAATTCCTTATATATTTTGAGATATGGGCCTCCGAAGTCGAGTCAGTGCAGCAGAAGAGTTACTCTACGCGATCGCGAAAGGCTTTCCGCGATCGCGATTCACTGGCCCATTTCTCACATTTTACTCACCGCGATCGCGACCAATTCCCCCCGATCGCGTAGAACACTGCTGTAGCCAAAAACCAGCAGTTATAAATGGCCTAGAAATGGTCCGAAACCACCCCGAAACTTACCCGAGCCCCTCGGGACCTCTTCCGAACGTACCAACAAGTCTGGAAACATATCACCGACTTAGTCGAGGACTCAAATCACATCAAATAACGCCGAAAACACGACTCGCGCAAGCATTCAACTTTATGAACTTTGAAATTTCTAACTTTCACATCCGACGCCCAAACCTATCAAACCACGTCCGATTGACCTCAAATTTTGCAGGCAAGTCATATTTGCCATTACGGACCTGCTCCAACTTCCGGAATTGCATTCCGACCCCTGTATCCAAATTTCCATTTCCGGTCGAATTCTTCAAAAACCTTCAGTTTTCTATCTTTAGCCAAATGACCTTAAATTGACTTCCGGATATCCGAATTCACTTCCGATCGCGCCCCAAACTCCTGAATCACCATACGGAGCTATTCCCAGACTCGGAATCCCAAACGGATATCAATATCATTGAAATGTACTTCAAGTCAAACTTAGGAAATTTCCTTAAAATACTGACTTTCTACAATATGCGTTGAACTGCTCCCGGGTTATTCAAAACCCGTTCCGGGCATACGCCCAAGTACGAAATCATCATACAAACCTGCGGGAACCTTCGGATCCTTATTCCGAGGTCGTTTACTCAAGATTCCAGTCTTACTCAATTTCTTCAACTTAAGGCTTCTAAAATGAGAATTTTCCTTTAAATTTAACTCCAAACCTCCTGAATTTCAACTCTGACAATACACACAAGTCAAAATACCCGAAATGAAGCTGTTCATGACTCCTATTTGCTGAACGACGCGCTGGATTTCAAAATGACAGGTCGGGTCATTACATTAATGCAACTCTTTTGTAAGCTATTGCTACAGTTATTACTGGATATAACAACGGTTCCTTTACCCTATTTCAAAGATTCCTTTACCCTATTGCAACGATTTTGTTTTTGTCTGGGAACAGTATATAGGTCATTATGGAACAATTTATGTGACCTATCGCAACAGTTTGCATTGTATCATGCCATTTTGTGTCCTACTGCAACGGTTCTGGTAGGCTATTGTAACAGTTCAGTTGAAACAAAAATATATCCCCTATTATAAATAAATATTCATATGTATAAAGTACACTAAAATTTAAATAAATCATGAAATAAAACTTTTATCCATCAAGCAAATAATATTCATAAAACAAATTTTCTACCCCAAATGCTTAAGTTTAATACATTTCAAGAGAGTAAGTTTCAAACAGGTTGATAACAAAAGATTCCTATAGAACATTCATCCATAACAATTCAAAATTCATCTCAAGTAAGGTCTAGTTCTTCACTTTCATCATCTTCTTCGATTTCTTGATTTACTCCACCTACAAAAGAGGATAAACAAAGCCATTACTCTTCATGAGGATAAACTAAGCCATAGCTTGAAAGAAAAATAAGTACATCACCCCACTATAATTGAAAATATCATTACCAAGAATTCTATTAAAATAATATATGATATTCCACGGGCATGTGCATATTTAAATGCTCTAAAGAGGTTTAACACAGAATAAAGGGGTCATGATAACAAGATGGGTTCACCATTTCTAACAGATACACAGATAAAAAGCCCAAAAATTGTTGTTGAAAAAGCCGTCAAAAGCAAGCGGATTTTCAAGCAATTAAGGGCAGATGAACAAGCAGATTTTCAAGCAATTAAAGGCAGATGAACAGATGAGAGCCATTAAAACCTTAATGTCAAATCCTACAAGACAATTGGATACTCAACAGCATATCAGCTAAAGCATATCAAATAAAAGATTCACAAGAAATGTACCTCCTAAAATTCCTAGAGTATCATATCAGCTAAAGCAAATAATAGAAATACAATACAGAACAGCAAAGAGACACTCCATAGACAGTCAACAGCTAACACCTTTCTGCGGTTTGTGGCACCAAATTGACATACAAAGTGCTGAGCAAGGCCATATATTTTGCAACTTAATGGAAAACAACCAATAGGCCAACAAGGCAGTCAACGACCATAAAGAGCAGCACAACACATATACTTAATGGCAAAAACCAACAACCCAACAAGGCAGTCAACAACACAAAATATATCACTATCAAGTGCCAAATACCATAAGGCACGAGCCATACATTATGCAACTATTCCAAATGTTAGGTATTCTCTTTTCATTTCTTTCATTTGTGTGACTAAGTGCCATAGTCAAAGTAAAAAAAACTATTTAGACTTTGCGAGAGAGAAGTGGTAGAAGAAGAAGTACAAGGAAAGAGGAGAAGAAGAAATAGAAGAAGATGTATAATATTTAGTAAGTACTGACCTTGATTGTTACTACCGGCAGATGGTCGATTGTTTAGTTGAACATCAACTTGTTGTGCAGAGGAAGCGTCCACGAACCTTAGCATGTCAGCATCAAGCAGCAATTCTGGGTTCAGACGCTGAAGTCATGCGACGACGTTCATTGTAATATGTTGTTCCATAGCATCCTTTTGTTCGTTCAACTTTTCCAACATTATTTGTCGCATCCTCTCTTCCATTTCCTCCATTTTATGTTGCATCCTCTCATCAGCAGCATCAGAAGAAGATCCAAGATTCCCTATTTTCCCTTTTAAGACAGTCTTGGTAACCCCTCGTCCATACAATCTTACGCGACCTGGATGTTCAGGTCCCATGACTGATGCAAAAGCGTCTACTGAATGACTGCCATCTTCAGTTTCTTGAGTTGATTGTAGTCTCTCCATTTCAGCCTACAAACCATAGAGAAAAGATTTGAAGTAAATAAAATTGAATGTTTAATTAAGAACAAATAAATAATCACGAACAACTTTAAATTAGAAATTTCTTACAATTTTACTAATCGTATTGTCATATGAGCTTTTGTATACTCGATCAAGTTTTCTTTTTCTTGTAGCCACAAAGATATCCTTACTTGATAGAGTATCCGAAGTATCAGACATTTCCTTCTTTTTTTCCTAGTTACATAAAAACTAGTTTAAGAATCTTTCCATGTAAAGTTAGCAAGTTCTTAATCAAAAAAGAAAGAGAAACATCAAACCTCGCGAATTAGAGCAAAAGGTGCTCTGCCAGCAGTGTGCGGACACTTCAACTTATTTTGATTCATTGTATTGGTTTCAAACATTTTCTACAAATAAACGAGTCAACCAAATAATTAGAAATCTGCTGCTAAAACTGACTGGAAAAACAAGCTTGATGAGTGGGATTTTCTGCTGCTCAATTAGTCTTGTTCTAATAATTATAGCTTTTTAAGTCATCTATGTGTGTTTGCCTGATGTTTATTTTATGTCTCTAGAACCAAATGACTAGATAGGTTTCCTTGGGCGTCTTTTTCATATTTGTTTAGTGTATATTGGGCTTCTAAATATAAGCTATAGTAAAGGTTTGTCGCCTGAATTGTTTGCATAGAACATGGACGTGAAAGTGTGCTGCATGTGATCCATTCTAGAATTTTTTATAAACAATTTAGGAGGTTTTGATCAGTGATAAATAACATGAATAGGTGTAAGGGTAAACTGCATATATGGTTGAACACTTGAGCAACCCCTATCCCCAGCAAAATCTCAAGCTATGGAGTCTTCTTCAGCTTACCAAAACCAAGATTATTCCTCATAGCGGGCATTATAGTTTGACAAGTATATTATTTTAAAATCCATTTTATATCGAACTTACTGGGACTGTTAATAGTCTACAATGCTAAACCTCCATAGCAAGTATTTCTTTTGTTGTCTTCTTGCTTACAACAAGTGATATTAAATTTTAACTAGCTTAAATATATCTTATAGGAACTTACTCTAAGAATAGACTTCTAATATCTATCACACAAACCAGAGGTAGTAGGGTCTGCAGAGCAACTGAGCAAATGTTATTTTGATGTCTTCTTGCTTACAATAACTGATGTTAGTTTTAACTTTTAGCTTAATATATTGCTCAAAAATTTGCTCTGTGACCAGCTTAACTAAATGATTCATTCTATTAACAAAAATATGTTGATATGTCTTGCAAATATATGTTAAAAACAAGGTCAAACAAAGTGTTATGCATGAGCTACAGGAAATCCTGCTTAATGAAACAAGAATGAATGTAATTACCTTGTGAGGATCGGAGTTCCAATAGTTAAGAAGCTCCTTAAAGTGAGATTCCGGAACATCTACTGGCCTATTCTCCATTTGAAGCTCATCATTCTCATAGGCTTCAAAGTGTTCTCTCTTCAATTGATTCTTATACTTTCTCCAAGTAGTACATATTGATTCAAAAACCCATGTTTTCGCCTCGTCAGAAATATCATATTTTTCCTACAAATTTAGTTTAATTAGGTTACTGTAAAAATAAGAAATATCATCCATGTTTATTGAATATTGGGAACTTCATACCTTTATGTATTTCCACATATCATCTTTTGTGTTTAACTTCCTCCAATTAAATACATTAAGAGGACAAAAAGTTTCACTCCTTCCCAATGTGCCGAGGAAGCTACCCAACTCTTTTACAACCTCTTTAGTAGGACCAACGAGTTGATTATACTCATTTAGAATGATTATTTTACGCTCATTTCTATCATGAACCTTTGGCATTTGAGTCCGGCCTCTTTTTCTTTTTGGCGAGGAGGGGCGTGCAATAGTACAAAGCAAAGATAATCATTCATTCCTATATTTAGTTAAGTTTATTATTTAAATTTTTATATACTTGCCTTGTTCCTCAAATTGTTCAATTCCTTCATGGTTGGTAGTACCATCAGATCGTTCATGTACTCCTTGTGACGGTGGAGTGGTGGAATCCATATTCGCTTGTTGCACTTGTTCATGTACTCCCTGTGTTGCTGAAGAGGGGCAATTCTGTGGCACTTGCTGCACTTGTTCTTGCAATTGAGATCCACCTTCGGATTGTCGTTCTTCATTTGCATTTGAGCTTACACCTTTCAAGACTGTTTTTGTTGTCAATGACGAAACCTTTTGGTTTCGCAAAGATAAAGGTAATCCACATTCTGATTGTCGTTCTTCATTTGCTTTTGACCTTGTAGCTTGGAAGGTTCTTTTTGTTGTTAACGACGAAACCCTTTGATTTCGCAAAGATGCAAGTGATCCCGCTGCAATGCGGTTGGATATTTTCTTATTTTTGCTTGAGCATTGTTCTTGATTCATGACTATTCTCTTAAAAGCAAACACAATATAGGTTAGCAAAAGCAGCAACCATAGTATATCTTGTTGCTTTATAATAGAAGCAACAAGAAGAGGCACATGCAAAACAAACTGATGGTTTCATTCTCTATCATTTTAAGAACTTTTTGTTCTTAAAAAGTTTCATTCTCTATCTTTTCAAAGAATTTAATCTCTCTGCACTGACTGTGTAAAAATATTTACAATCAGTTTGCTTATTAGGTAATTAAAAGTAAATTTCCTTGTAAATAGTAGCAATTGCTGATCTTGTAAAAATGGTAAACTAAAATGCTATCACCAGTTAAAATTTACTAATAGTTTGTGTGATTCCTTTTGCTTATTGTTGTTTTGCTGGTGCAGATTTGGCTACAGTTTCTATTGTCAAAGTGAGTATACCAATTGAAGAGTTGGCCAAAGGTGTTGTTTATCATGAAGCAGCTTCTGTTGACAAGGAACTGGAAGAATCCAATCACTCCATTGGAGAAGTTGCTGATGAAACTAAGGTTGCAACTGTAGATGATAATACTATAGCAGAAAATGAAATTCCCTTGTTGAATGTTATATCCAATGAGGTCAGTATAGTATCAAATGATGTACTAGTTGTGTCTCAAAATGCTGGTTGCATTATTAAAACCACAGAGTCTGAAAATTTGAAAGAAAATGAAATTTTGGAGCTGGACAATTATTTATGCAGGGATTCAGGCAAAATGCAAGAATTGAAGCCTAAAGTACAAAATTTTAAAAGAGAACATGTGAACTGAATCAATTACCACTTGGAAAACTAAGCTTCTCGGGAAAGGAACGGAGGACGTTGGAGAAGGGACGGGCCTCAACAACCGAACAAAAGGATCCCAAATCTCTCACAATTAATTCAGTATCCTGCAAATTTGAAGCATGTCAGAACAATTTTCTAAAGGATATAATAAACAATAATCATAAAATGAGTATTAAAAAAAATCATTATCACTCACTCAAAAAAAGAATATACTTAAAAGAATTTCAGAATTTTCTTATTTAATGATCTGCTTCCATCCAGTACCAATCAGTATCATCCACCCCATCCTCCTCTTCCGATGTTTCCACAATTGTATCATGTGAATTTTGTGCATGAGATGGAATATCAATGATATCATCGGGTACATCTTCTCTTGACCATCTAATGTCTACATCAAGTAATCTAGATGAGGAACCAATGTCATTATTAGGTTCCCGCCAAAATGTGTATCCAATATTGGGACAATTCTCTTCCTCCAAATCATACAAATCAACAGGTACTTTACTCCTTGCATAATAAACACCTTTCTCAATTGGATCCTCCACATAAAAAACTTGATAAACTTGTGATGCCAACACAAAAAGGTCATCTGCACTACATAATCTATTGAAGTACACCCGAGTTAACCCATAATCATCTATTTCATTACGAAACCAATCACATATAAACAGTACAACACTAAAACAACCCCAATAATCAATTTCAATGATATCCCGAACGCACCATAATATATAACCTCGCCATTTGGTCCCTAGCACTAGCAAAACTATCTGTTGTTGCTGATAAAGTCACTCCACTATTTTGAGTCTTGCCTCCGGAATCCCGTTCTTTGGTATGAAATCGGTATCCATTAATAAAATATCCCGTATATCTTTTGGCAACCATATTAGGTCCTTTGGCTAGCCATCTTAAATAATCGGGCAATACTGGAACGACCCAACCGGTCGTTTTGTGTGTTGCGACTCCGTTCCCATAAATGACTCTTTCCGTAGCGGCTACTCGTGCCTTATGATTTGTGGGCGCAGGTAGTTCGAGATTCAGAAGTGATTTTGCCAGTTCAGGAACACTTGGTTCCTGAAGGCTAGCCTATTTGGCTAATTTTGGTTCCGAGCAGCATTTTGAGCAAACGACCTCAGAATTGAGTGCTGATAACTCCAGCAGCTCCGGATGATGATTTTGGACTTGAGCGTATATTCGCCTCGGGTTTCTGATGACCCGGGAATATTTCGGCACCTGAATTAGAATTCAGGATTTCATAAGATTTAGAATTCAGCCTGGAATTGGACCTCATGATATCATGGTCCGAATGGAATTTTGGAACTGGCAATAGTTCCTTATGGTCATTTATGACTTGTCCGCAAAATTTGGGGTCATTCCGAGCAGTATAGACCCGTTCGGCATATTGGTGAGCCATAGAAATTTTCTTGAAACTAAAGTTTGGAACTAAGGGGTTTTGGAGAGTGATTTCTAGTTTGGATGATGTTTTGAGTGTTCCGATAGTTCGAGCAAGTCCGTCTTATAATTTGGGACTTGGTTGTATAATTTGTCGGGGACTCGGGGTGGGCCCAGGGGCCTCCCGGACCCCAATCAGGGTCAAAAATCAACAATTAATATTTGGTGGGGGGCTGTTTCTGGTGTGACCGCCCTTGCGGTCCATCAACCGCACGCGCAAGGCTCGCACCAGCGGCCAATCCATCGTAGGAGCGGCCTAGGTCGCAGGGGCGACCCTTCCTCTCGCTAGCGCGGCTCCGCAGGAGCGACCTCCCCCAAGGCCCAGGCAAATCGCAGGCGCAACCAATTTCACGCAGGTGCGAGTCCGCACCTGCGATCCAAAGGCCGCAGGAGCGAGAACTGCTGGGAAATTCTATAAAAGGCCCACTCTGTTAATTTTCTTCCCAAACTCGTTTTTCCTCCATTGTTAAGACCCCCAAGAGCTCCAGATCAGTGTTAGCGAGTGATTAACTCAGGTAAGTGATTCTTTGGCTTCCCGCATGTTTATAACTTCGATTCTTGAGGAATTCCACTTTCATAAATCAAGAAAATTCAAAAGAGGCTTCGGGAAAAATAGAGGGTTTTTGAGTAAATTCTAAATCTGATTTTTGAGCTATTATAGGATGATTAATTGAGTTAATCTTGATCCTTAGACGACGTGTAGCGCATTTCTTCAAGAATCGTAATTTTTCAGACGCCGAGGCTCGGAGTTGAAAACACCAATTGCGATCCATAGAGGGTAATTTGGAGGATTCGTGTGTCTTGTCGATTTGTCCATAGACCGGAGGAGTACTTGTCCAGGTGAGTCTCCTTTCCAAACTTTGTAAGGGGGAAACGTCCCCTAGGCTCCTTGTGTCTAATTGTGATTGTTGAGGGGGCTGCGTAGGTACCACGTGAAGAGAGTCCGTACGTGGCATCTATATTGTATGTTGGGTAGCCGTAGGACCCACGAGCATGTTCT
>ML255194.1:4760-137268 GCA_005239495.1 Nicotiana undulata
ATATATATATATGTATATATTACGGTTGGTTTTATTCTGAGATATTGTTTATGAAGTTATGAGAAATATCATTTATTACTTATGACTGTTGATACAAAAGTATTGTGAAAGGCTTGGCCTGAATTGTGAAAGTTTTGATCAATAAATATAAATATATATGAGTGTGATTGGACAAGAAAAGTATATATATGACTCTGATAAGGATGGACATGGTAAATAAATATGACTGTGATAAGGGTGGACATGGAAAATATAAACATATATGACTGTGATAAGGGTGGACAGGGAAAATATATATATGATTGTGATAAAGATGAACAGGAGAAATAAATATGACTGTGATAAGGGTGTATATGGAAAATATAATTATATATATGACTGTGATAAGGGTGGACATGGAAAATATAAATATATGACTGTGATAAGGGAGGATACTTGTGTTCTACTGAATTTCAATGATATTTTACTGGTTCTGAAACTCAAAGATTTTAAGCTTACAAAATTTGAAAAATTATTGTTTTACTCTATTATCTTTCCTATTCCGCACTTACTGCTATTTTGAAAGTCATAACATTGGAAACTCTTTGGAAATTTAGGTGAGATCTTTGTTACAGCTGAGGCCTGGAATAGGCGACTGAGTATTTTATTTATTGTTGCAGTTATCTCTCTTCTTTGTGTAGAATTATTTTATTGTTTTATTATATATACGTTGTTATAGGTTAAGTTACAATTGCCCCGCCTTAGGCTCGGCACTTACTCAGTACATGGGGTCGGTTGTACTGATACTACACTCTGCACTCTTTTGTGCAGATCCAGGTACCGGCCCGCAGTAGAGACTTTTAGTAGCAGCTATCCATTATCCGGAGACACGAGGTATATCTGTCTCCGTTCGCAGATTCCTGGAGTCTTCTCTTAGTTCATAGAGATTGTTTTACATTTCTCAAAATCGTTATATTATTTCTTTTAGCCTGTTATTTGTAGTAGTCTTAGAAGTTCGTGAATTGTGACACCAGGCCCCGGGGTAGTCTTAGAGTTATATATATATAATTAGTTCGTGGCTTGATTTATTTTTTTATTTTTTATTTTATAATTGGAGTTATTCATTGGAAATCACTAGATTAAGTTTACGTTAAATTTATTTTATTGTGTTTAAGTAAATAATCAATGGAATATAGCTAACCGAATTCTAACATTGGCTTGCCTAGCAAGTGTGGTGTTAGGCGCCATCACGATCCCTAAGGTTGGGTATTTTGGTCGTGACAAGACGACCTTCTTAAATGGAGAGCTGAAGGAAGAAATCTACATGGAATAACCTGAAGGATTTGTGGTTCCAGGTAAAGAAAAGAATGTATGTAGACTTGTTAAGTCCCTTTACGGACTAAAACAAGCACCCAAACAATGGCATGCGAAATTTGACCAAACAATATTGTCAAATGATTTTAAAATAAATGAATGTGATAAATGTGTGTACATTAAAAATGTTCCAAATCACATAGTCATTGTTTGCTTATATGTGGATGATATGTTGATAATGAGTAATGACATTGCCAACATAAATGCGGCTAAGCGCATTCTAACTGGCAAGTTTGATATGAAAGACTTGGAAGTTGCTGATTTAATTATAGGAATTAACATCCATAAGACTTCTCAAGGTTTGGAATTGTCACAATCTCATTATATTAAGACAGTACTAGAAAAATTCAAGCACTTGGGCTTTAAAGTTTCAAAGACTCCAATTGACGTGAATCTTGCATTACCAAAGAACAAAGGTCAAAGCATATCACAATTGGATTATGCTCGTGTGATGGGATGCTTAATGTACATCATGAATTGTACACGACCAGATATAACTTGTGCTATAAGTAAATTGAGTCGATATACGAGCAATCCAGGTCAATCTCATTGGATGGCCATGAAACGAGTTTTGGGGTATTTAGTACATACCCAGGACTTTGCCTTGCACTATAGTAAATATCCTGCAGTCATTGAGGGATACTGTGATGAAAATTGGAGCACCGGATCAACTGATTCCAAGTCCACAAGTGGATATATATTCATTATTGGTGGATGAGCGGTATCTTGGAAGTCTTCCAAACAAACTTGTATTTGCCACTCTACAATGGAGGCTGAGTTCATAGCCTTGGATAAAGTCGGTGAAGAAGCTGAATGGCTCCGGAATTTTTTGAAAGATACTCCATTTTGGACCAAACCGTTGGCACCAATATGCATACATTGCGATAGTCAAGCGGAAATTGGAAGGGATGAGAGCGTTATGTATTACGGTAAATCTCGTCATATATGACGAAGACATAAAACCGCTAGGCAATTACTCTCTAGAGGAATTATCACGATTGATTATGTAAAGTCAAGTGATAATGTGTCACATCCACTTACAAAAGGCCTAACTAGAGAGGTAGTTGAGAAATCATCAAGGGGAATAGGACTATGGACGATAACAAGTCATAGTGGAGGTAACTCTACCTAGAAGACTGGAGATCCCAAGATCTAGGTTCAAGTAGATCAAACAAATTCATTAATGACGGCTCAACATCGTCAACTAAACTTTTAGTCCATTCTCGTGATGAGACAATGTTCAGTAGCAAGGATAAAACATTAAGAATTTTAAAAGATTTTTAAATTTGATACGGGGTATATCAAATAGTGTATCTACGGGATGACACGTTTAGGAATCACCTATGTAAGTGTGAAGTGTTAGCCACTTCAAGGAGAATTTTGCAAGGCCAGTTCTCTATGCACTTATGAAACCAGGCGGTGTTCATGGCTGAAACGAACACAACAATGAGAACCAAAGACGGTTAAGGATTGGTTGTGTGACTTGTGGTTGTCTAGGTA
The DNA here is from genome assembly GCA_005239495.1 of Nicotiana undulata. Lineage (NCBI taxonomy): Eukaryota > Viridiplantae > Streptophyta > Magnoliopsida > Solanales > Solanaceae > Nicotiana > Nicotiana undulata. The sequence continues at coordinate 7,614 of ML255194.1, forward strand.
TACACCAAAGTTCGACGGTTCAAAAATATCAAATCTACTGATTGATCGAGTATATCCAACATAAGTTCACTACGAAAAGTTTAAAGGGAAACCTACTTACCCTGATGCAATTAACCCTTGCTTGCGAATCACACAGTTTTTCATGCATACTTCCGTGATATAGCCATTCCCCATTCATGTGGGAGATTGTTGGGTTTTTTAAGAATTAATAGCTTAAAATAGGGTGAATGGGATATGGAGGGGAAAATGAAATATTTGAGTAATATTTGAGGTTCCCTCCTTGATTGTCCCATATGGGAAGAGGAAAAAGTTTTTGATGGGTATATAAGCAATTGATCTTCTTCTAGATCTTAAAGAGTTGAGAAGAAGGCAAGCCTCGCGCCGTCGTTGTCGTCGCTCGCTCGCTCATTCGGCTCGGCTCGGCTTCGAATTTGGTCAAACGATCGATTGATTAATTTTTGGACCAAATTTATTTATTAATAGTAAATATTAACAGAAATGTTATTAAATATTTGGTTTCTGTTTTTATAACAGAAAATTAATTACCCTTCAATTTTTCCTTTTTATTCGGATTCGGATTTGGTCAAATGATCGATCGATTGATTAATTTGTAGACCAAATTTATTTGTTAATAGTAAATACTAACATAAATGTTATTAAATATTTGATTTCTATTTTTGTAACAGAAAATTAACTACCCTTCAATTTTCCCTCTTTATTGTTGAGTAAATAGCCATTGATGTTATGACATTTATTCTATGGTCGTTTTGCAAAAACAACCATTCTGAAGAGTTGCACCTCTTCAGATTTCAGCCCAACTTTGGCTCGCACAACTTGCTCATAGTGCAGGTCCCACTTGTATATCGTATTTGGCCGAAGAAGCATCAGACATGTTGGAGTTCTTACCTTCTTGGGACTCCATGGACCAAGATCTGCTTTTATTATATGGTCAATACCGATCTACTTTAGTAGATCATATGGATGTAGAAAAAGCTTCTAATTTGGATGACATAGAAACATCTCTTTTCCATTTCTATTTACCCAGTTCATATCTTTGTTTCGTGTGTTCCTGGGAGGAATTCGATCTCGGAATACCACCTAAATAACTACAGCCAGAGAGTCAAATAGGTCGGGAAGAAAGAGTCTGAGGTCGGGTCGGACGACATACATCGTGGTTGGTTCCACCACCACTAGAGATTGGACATATATATATAATCTTTCTTCTAATAAATACAAGTCCATTCTTTAAGATCTTACATACTAAATTCTGAGTTCTCCTCCTTTCTTCTGCATATTTTTAACTTCAAAGAAAGCAACAGTAAGTGTGATTTGCTACCGAACTTTGTGTTCGCTGAAACACTGGGGTTTGAAGTACCACTACACCAGTGTGTAATTCGTTCTATCCTGGGAGGAAATAATCCATAACCTTGGGTATTAGGAGGGGATTAAATTCCTTAAGGAAACACGAATTCAGTGGGCTCGAATTAGTTTTTTATTTTGTTTACATTTCTGTTTATGTTATTTTATTTTCTCCATAACTGTTTTACAAAATATAGATTACTAACAAATCCTGCATGCAAAGACAGTAGTGAAGGCGTCCATTAGTTACATTCAACAGGGGCGTAAGCAAATTTTTTATAGTGTTAAATTTTTTAAAAGAACTGAAATAAATAACTTTAGTTTTCATATTTCTAGACTAGAAATAACCATTAGACTATTGGTTTTGTTGAATGTCAAGTTAGAAAAGGTCTGATTTCAATTTTATTTAATCATGAAGCTCTCTCAAATATTTGCCAAAAATATGTGCTAGTTAGGTTTGAACATCTTAACTCTTAGAGCAAAATCAAACACATAACCAACACGCCAAGAGACATTCTATGTTAAGTGGTGTATTTTTTTCTACTTATTTATTTCCTCACATTATTAATATATATATTTAGCAAAATTTCTCGACGAAGCGGCGTCGCGTGACACCGCTTCGTTGAAGGTGCATCCACCCCTGAAATTCCACGAGTCAAGTGAAAGAAAAAATGTGAAGTCAAGTCACATTTTATCTATTGTAATAATAAAGTCGCTAAAGTATTTTTTAGTTATAACGAATAAAGTGATGTGACTATACATGAAATTAATCCCAAGTAACTAGAAAATTTACAATTTAGTTGTACCAAGTGACTTTTTCGTCTAGTAGACGGGTGTTTAATTCTAACCCAATCTTTGTGGGCTTTTAAATTTGGTGGGTTATGACAGACTAAACCGCGATGTGAATTGGCCTTAAAATGGCCAGCCCAACCCAATCCTAAGAGTGTCGCGGGCTAGGGCGGGCCGACCCTTCTAATTTCTTTTAAAAAGAATTTTTTTAAATCCTTATAAAAATATTCGTGACGTAGTCGATTCATCATATATATAAACAACTTCTATTTGCTTAGAGCGTACAAAAAACTTGATATTTGACGAGAAATCTGGTAATTAAATGCAAATTCTATATATCTCTAGTTCTTCTCCTTAGTTACTTGAATATTTTCTTAATACTTTTTTCTCTGATTCAAATATTGCTTCAATAAGTTTATATGTTGAGGTTTTTAAATTCAGAATTAACATCATTTGCTGATTTCATCATTATAGTCCATAAAAATTTTAAATTTTCTGAAATTTGCTAGTGCTCAATTTTTTGTGTGTATTTAAAATTGATATTTTTCTATACTGCATAGCAGTTTAAATATTAACAATATATTAAAGTATAATCCAAACTGATCGTTAGACGCTTAAAGTAATATTTTCTTTTGAAAAAATATTATTATTGGCCACCTAAAACTTTTTAAGTTTGTTATTAAGTAAACAAAAGAAAAACTAATTTTGTCATATTACATGCATGATATGGAAGGGTAATGAGCAATCTAGGGTTTGGGAGTGGGGATTATAGTTAATAGTTTTTTTAGTTTTTAGTTTTCTTAAATATTAAATATTTAATAGTTAATTAATTTGAATTTGATTAATTTTTGATCCACGGGCCGACCCAGCCTTGATCAGGACTCTAGCCGGGCTTATAAACCTCAATTTTAAATGGGCTAAAAAATCCTAACCTAACCCAACCCAAGTAGCAAGCTGGGTTAGGTTGGCTTCACGGAACCCATTTTGACGGCTTTAGCAATCATATGTGTTGCAATAAACCTTGTAATAGCAATAAGTCGAACAAAAAGATAACTAACACCGACTCCTAAATAACACTACAGCTGTGCCTAACCTGAAACTCCATTTCTATTTCTAACCCTTTTCTCCCTAGCTATCACCTAAAATATGGTCATCTATTTCTTCTCTATGTCCCCTATCCTCCTTACATATTTGTACAAAGAACCAATGAACAAAGCAATGATAAAAACAGTAAACAAATTTGACTAAGAACTGACATGACAAGGCAGAGGAGATAAAAAGACTAGGAAAAACTGTTCTCTGCATTGTTGTTACTCAGGGCTGAATTCTGACTGCGCGGTTGAAGTACCAGCTGTGGCATTGCTTTCGAACGGGCCAGGGCTTAGGGGCCGGGTTGAGTGTGGTGCAGCCTGTTTGTCGTGTGTATCCTCGGGGAAGACATTGCTTCTCATTTCCAAGACCTTCTTGTGAGAGTTAGAGTGCAAGGATGGAACAAATGTGGGACTTGCAGCAGGGCGGTATTCAGGGAAGAGTCGACCTTTCTTGTAGCGAACGCCACACGCGTTGCAGAGGGTTTTTGGTCCCATTGGACCTGCCCTCCATTGAGGCGTCTTTGTTATCTCACAATGCATGCATTTCCTAACTGTTTGTAGTGCCCGCTGGTAATTCTGGTTCGTGTCGACTGGAGCAAGAGGAATGGAAAATTTGATTCTCTTTTTCTTCTTCATGTGTGACTCCCCGAAATTGTGAGATGCCAATGTATCTTCAGGCGCAACAAATTGCTGGTGAACCTCGATAAAGGATGACGTTGGAGACATGAGTTGACTTACTGGCCGTGGATTAAAAATTGCAGGGCGAGGACGCTTGCTCCGAGCACGTTGTGTACCACAGTGGCATGGACTAAGAGGAGGAGTCGTTTTCCCCGCCCCTGAGCTTGATGAGCTGCTGCTGCTGCTGCTCTCAAGCACAGAAACAGGACTTGATGACAGGAATTTGCTATGAGATGGCTCTTTGTTGACAGGAAAATGTTCTTTCCCCATTGTCAATCCGCCACAAGAGAAGGAATCCTCCACAAATGTTGAAAGCCATTCGAGTTGAACTATATCCTCATACTACAAATACAGAAGAGGAAACAGAAAATGACATCGTTAGAGTTTCAATAAAGTACGCGATGAAACTGCATAAACATCACCAAATTAGAAGCTACAAAAGTAATTAGTTGAAGGACATCGTACGAATTCATGTCTGATTATCTGTTTTAACGCCTGATCAAGATTTGATTAGGACACTAAACAACACTTAATCGATACACCTCCTTTTCAATCATGACAAGATTTTCAACAGTGTTAGTTCAAGTGATTTATTATTGCAAACTAGTACTTGCTCATTTATTACGACGGTCCCTGGACACCCACCAACCTTTAGGACATCCATGTGCAAGTGCCAATGGATTGAATAGAAATTGACTGACTTTACCTACTATAAGCAGAGGCGGACCCAGAATTCTGCTCAACCAGTACCCCTAAATGCTTTTAGTGCTCAGGGTGCCAACTGCTTTAAATTAACGATTTTCAAGGTATATACGTATATATATATATAGGATTTCGGCCGAAGTTTACGGGGTCCGGTGACCCCTAACTCATACACATGGGTTCACCTCTGACTATAAGGGCACTCTTTAAGCATTCAATAGGAAGACAAAGTATCATTCTGCAAATACACATCAGAAGGTAAATACTCTCATAAATAGAAGGTTTGAATTTGAAAGTGAAATTTGAACTAAAAACTTATCAACAAGTTGTTATCAGTAGAATGTGTGGACAAAATCGTTAGATCCTAAAAGCTCCAAATAATTGAACTGACTGCACTTGTAGCAAGATTTTGAACAGAAATTTTTTAAATCCAACCTATCATTACCATGCATTTAAGATAATTACGCATGGAACAATCAAGATAATTAGTTAAGACAAAAAGCATTTTGACAAAAAACTTATGCGCGCAAGCTGGCCTGAACACCACCTGTTAGTCAAATGCTCGAAAAAAAGCAACCAATCACGTGACAAGACATTCACCTACAATAGGTCCCTTCGACAGTTGCTTAAATTTATGACGCACAAGTTTTAGATTTTGATCAATGTCGCTTAGTATTCAAATATCCCACAATCAAGATAGCAAATCTAAGAGAATCACAGTGAAGTTGCTGCACTTACAGGAACTAAGAGCTCGGCTGAGAAGTCGGAAGGTGAATTTCTGTGGCTGCTGAAGAAAAGTGGGTCCGAATCTGGCAAGGGGTCGTTGCAAATGCTTGGAAAATTCTTGCAATCGGTAGAGTCAAGGTCATCACACTCATTTTCTGGGGAGAATTCAACCAAATCATCCATATGGTCAAAGAAGCTAGCACAATCTATCTCATCCATTAAATTTGACGCCATGCTATATACTCTTTTTTCCTCTAATCTATAGTTGTTACCTGTAAAAAAAAACAATACAATGAATAATGAATGCCTAGATAACAATTCATCATCTTCCAATTATCCTATACTTTAGCAATGAAGGTGAAATTGGAATGCATATAAACATTGACCTTTTTATATTCAGAAACATTTTAACGTAAACTTCTCATTTTATCCTTAATGACGTAATTTTATAGAACAGTAATATTATGGCATATTTAAGATACACAATTTCCAAAAAAAAAAAATTTCTTAAACATTACACCATCAAACACCTTCACATACAACGGACCGAGAAATTACTAGCGCAAGCATGCGGCAATTACCCTTAATGACATGAATTTATACTCACCGGAATTTTAAGACATAAGTTCCAAAATGTTTTTTTCTTAAATATTGCACCATCAAACACCTTCACATAAAATGAAACGGACCAAGTATTTACGGGCGTAAGCATGCGGTGAAGGGTAGGGGCCACCATCAGCCCCAACATAGCTTCAAGCTGGAGCAATGTTGTCACAATGATGCTTGCCAGCACAAAGGGGAGTGTGGCCCATCTTAGCAGAAAAAGGTTGAAAATTCTTTTTGGATTCTTGTCACTTACATTTGGCAAATTAACAAAAAAAGGAAAATTAGAAAATAAAACAAATAAGCTGGTGTGAGTATGAACAGGCACACTACTGAAAATGAGGATGAACTGATAAAACTTAATTAAATCGAAGAAAATTCAATAATGCAAATTCAAAACCATACCTCTCAAGAAATGCAGGAAGTCACAAAGCCCTTAAAATGCAGAAAATTTCTGAGTAATCAAAATTTCTTAAAAATACACTCCACTAATGAACATTCCCCTGAAATATATCAAGAAGAAAAATATTAGGAACACATCAAAATAATGCAAGTAAAAATTGAAACTTTAAGCATAGAAGTCTCTGAAACATAAAGTTTGGCTCATTTCAAGCAAAACAAGTAAAAATACTTAACATTGTTTTAGCTTTGCTCAATTTTAAAGATAAGCAGAAAAATACCTAAGAAAAACTCTGAAAGCACAAGAATAAAGAAAAACAGTACCAGCAACTAAACAGGGGCCTCAAATACAAGTATCAAACTACAGAAAAGTACAAAGAACAGGGGAAGAGTTGACCACCCTTTGTCGAAAAATTATATAGTGTATATAGATAACGGCAATGCCAAATATTTTGACAAAAAAATGTTCCAGGATGTTCGAAATTATACAGTGTATATGTATATATATGTGTAAAAAGTAATGTATAATTTTCTATACGACATAGTATAATTTTTGGGCAAAATGTGTTCAACTAATTACGGGCCTATGTGGTTGAACACACTCAGCGAAATTCCTGATTTTGCCGCTGAAAATAATACTGCAATATCCCACAAAAGAATAGCTCTTCTCAGGGGTGGAGGGAGTATAGTAGCTCCGAGTTCAGCAAACACAGTAACTTTAGTTTAGTAGGCGTTTGGACATAACTAGTAGTATAATTTTGGGGGGGAAAAATAGTATTCAGAATTTGAAATTATGTTTGTACATGCATTTCACTTGAAAAATTATCACTTTTGCGAGTGGAGAAAAACGTTTTTCTGAAAATTTTGAAAAACTCATTTTTTTTAAAAATTGTAAAATTTCAAGGACAAACACATTGTTGAATCCTTCTTCTCTGGGAAAAAATTATGGAAAAACGGAGCCTTAAACCATATATTTTTGTTTAAATTATTAATTTAGAATTCAAGAACTTAAAAAAATTAGAATCCTAAACTCATAAGCTTCCAAATTCTGACTTCATCTCTGTCTCTTACGAAGCAAGAGTCTATCGTACGCAGTTTTACGAGAGGCTCCCGAAACCGAGACCTCCTAACCACATGACTAATAAATTTATCCTTTAGGCCAAGGCTACCCTTCTCTCTTATCAAGCAAACAGAGTTTTAAAAGAAGCATTGAAATTTTAGGAAAAGATAGGAGGGATACTCAATTTTAAAAACAAAACAGAAAATTTCTGAAGAGTGATAAACAGAAACAGCAATTTTAAACAGGGAATTCAAATAGAACAAACAAAAAAGGAAAAAACAAGAATAAAACTATAGGCTATAGGTAGTGTGAATGAATGAAGTATACCTGAAGAGAAAATGTGAGAAGAGAAGAATTAAGAGAAGAGGAAAGGGTTTATGAGTAAGAAATTTATAGTAGAAATGAAAAATGAAGAAAGCTAAATAAGGGAAGAACAGAAAAAGGAAAGTGCTAAGTAGGTGAGGCTCTTATTCATTGCTAGCTGTACCTTTTTACCAATCTCAGCTCAGCTGACCACCGTCGTCATCTCGGAGTAGGGCTCTACATAATTTGTAAATACGGAATAATCGTGTACCCAAATCGAAAATTTTGGCCTCCTTATGGTATTTGATTTAAGTTTGTAAAAAATTGATATTAGTTATGGTATTTAGTATTTTAAAATAAAATACCGATATACTGATATCATACCGAAATATATATTATATTACTTTCTTTTATTCTATAAGTTCATCAATTAACTTTAAGCAAGTAACAAGTTATTTCTCTAAGTTTTCTCTCTCAAGGTTGGTATATGTTAGTTTTGGAAAAAACTTTCGTCAACAAATATTTTTAGTTTTTTACTTTTGTGTATTTTAATTAAGTATATTACCGTCTATGAAAATATTCAAATAGAATAAACTGAAGTTACCGAACCGAATAAACCGAAATCGAAAGAAGAAAAATCGAATCATATCAAATATAATTAGGTACGGTATTGGTATAGCATTTTACGAAACCGAATACCGAAAATACCGAACGGAAATGTCTAGATACCGAACCGTACCGACCGACGAACACCCCTATCTCAGAGAAGCAAAAAAAAAAAAAAAAAAATCTTCCCAAAATCGAAGCAGAAACAATTTTGACTTTTCTTCTTACCAAAAATATTCTTGATAAAATAACCTTACTTATTTTAACAGAGATTACATGTAAAATAATACAATAGACAAAAGAAAAATATAAAAAAAAATGATAAATAGAAATTCGGTGGGAGTCGAAAAGGGAAATGACTATGACAAAAGGATCATATAATTAATCTTTAAAAAAGGGAAATGAGGACAAGGGGAAATGATTAGGACAAAATTCGGTAAATAAATTCAACTTGAATTTTACACACGGAAAAAGCTTTATAAAAGGCTTACCATCCAAGGTACCTTTGTCTAGTTTACGGTTGGGGGTGGCAGAATCAGATAATTAGTCTAATTTAAGAAAATCTCAATATAGGTATATAAAAAATTTATCATTTTACCGGGTGCCATGTCACCCCGTCTTAAAGGGGTGGATCCGCCCCTGATAGTGACATGATATTTAAACGGAAGTTACCGAACCGAATAAACCGAAATCGGAAGAGAAAAACTAAATCATACCAAATTTAATTAGGTACGGTATTGGTATAGTATTTTACGAAACCGAATACCAAACTAAAATGTCTAGACACCGACCCGTACCGACCGACAAACACCCCTATCTCGGAAAAGCAAAAAAAAGAGTAGATTCTTCCCAAAATCGAAGCAGAAACAATTTTGACTTTTATTCTTACTAAAAATATTCTTAATAAAATAACCTTACTTATTTTAACAACTTGTTTTGATGGTTATTACTCATTGTATTATATCGTATTGGTACTTTAAATACGATTTTTTTTGTTACTTAAATATTATTGTATCTTATTGTTAAATTCATCGTTACATAAGGACGAAATGTGCCACTTTATGTAACAATCAATTTGGTGTGATTGCGTCTTTATCTTGTCATTTTCTCTCTTCTCATCTTTTATTATTATTAATTTTATTTTATCATTTACCTTACCTTTTTATATAATAATTTACCCCGTATCATAATTTTTCTTTATAATATTGCAAGTTTATTCTTCATTTTGATGGTGTGTGATATCATGAAACAACAACAAACGATATAATATATCCAAATATTGTATTTATCAAGGATACAGTACAATATATTATGAAACAATGTGTAATAACCATCTCTCTTTTCGTTTCCTCACACGGGTCCCATTCCTCTCTCACCATTTTTTTTTGGTTATACTCATTATAATTCTATTAGTAGATGGGGAACACGAGGTATATGCGGACCTTACCTATACTTTTATGCGATAGAGAGGTCCTCGATTCAAAAAAATACTTTTTCAAATAAGTTTGAAAATATAAGAGTAAATGATAAAAATACTATAGAACAGAAGAGTAATGATAAGAAAAATCAGTAAAGTTAATCAGAGTAGAAGAAAAATTTATAGTCATAAAATTGAAGGAGATAAAGATTGACATAATAACAATAATACTAGGAAGGAGAACGCGAGCAATTAAGGTGCTCTAAACTAGAATCATGCTATGTTATATAAAGGAGACGAATCACACACCATGATCACTCGATTTGGTACTAATCTTTTAGTCGATACCGATGCTAGTATTATACAACTAGATATTTATGTAACAATATTTTTATATAATAATTATTCACTAATAAATATACTCTATAGTAATACTTTTATTATAATAGTAAAAAAAATATCAAAATAAACGAGACTATTATATAGAGATTTGATCGTACCAATTTCATTAACCACTACAAATTCCATTCTCTTTTTCTATGTTCTTAAATTTTTACGTACACTTATGCCAGTAAAAATAATAATAAGGTATTTTTCGGAATAAATACAGTACACGCAAACTAACAATGAATTTCACCATTATAAAATTAATAGTTTAACTTTTATATACTTCAATTTTTAAAATATTACAACATGACAACATACCTAAATTTTAGAGAAAAATATATATTTTTAGTCACTCTTAAAAATAATAGCCGATAAAATATTATTATATATATATATATATATAAAATTAAACTTTTTACCGTCAGCCAAAATTATATTTTTCCAATTTTAAATTGTTTTACATAAATTCGAATTGTTTCTGTTCTTTTTCAACGACTTAATTGCGGAACCTTAACGTAGTGTTCGGCCGTAATTATTGCCGGTTTTGGAAAAAGCTAAAGCGCGTCAATTGCCTCGTATGTAACGGCCGTTATTTTTGACATTTGAGATGCTTTCAGTTTATTCTTTCACTTATCGAATTTGACTTCCGTATCCTCTGAGCAAGTGAACACACGAACTAATGATATCATTACACGCAGATTGATTGACGTTGTATGACCAATTACGAAGGCGAGTGTTTTGAAAACGTTTCCTGTCGCGTGGAGCTTTTGGAGCAAAATCGAACAAGGTAAAAAGTATAACTACCGTTACTAAATGACAAAAGAATGTACGGTAAACGGCAACAGATTTACTAAACCTGTCTTTAAAATTTTATTTTCGTATTTTTTATTTTTATATTTCTATTACTATCTTTTGTTTTTTGTGCTTTGATTGCTTTATTATTATTTTTATTGTTCCTTTTTCTTTTTATGGCTTTTTATTATTGCATCTTTTTAACATTGTTGTTACTATGTCTGCTTGAGTCGAACGTTTAGTGGAAATAATTTCTCTATCTTTATAAGGTAGGAATAAAATCTGCATACATGCTATCCTATTCAGATCTTATTTGTAAATTACACTGAATTTCTTATTTTTATGTCTTTGAATAAAAATCACTTTAAAAAAATTGATTTAGTTAAAAAAAATATACTTTAATGCTTGACTATATGTGTGTGTATACTTGCATCTATACTTGGCTATTTATATTCAAAGCATATTCAAGATTTAAATTTTAACAGTTTAATTTCAAGATTTTTGGTACTTACATATTATATTTTTAAATTACAAGTTAATAGTTTCATGATGAATCACTACTAAAAATTCAGGTTTTTGCGATAGAAAATTTTGTAGCTAAAACAAATTATCAGTTGCGAGCGTTTTATCGACGGATTAGCGACGACGTTCGTAACTAATTACAGTTTTTTTTAGTGAATTATATTGGGTTCAATTACATATAATTGTATCCACTATCAATAGTAACGACTAGTGTTTCTTTAAAAGGGAAAAAAGGAATAAGAAATGGGCTTCTTTTTCATTTTTATTTTTACTTGCACTTTTAACATAACTTGGATTGTACTCTTTGAATATCTTCCTTCCAAAATACTTTTCCCTTTTGTTTTAATAACTTTTAACCACAATATAATGATTTAGGTAGATCTCTATATTTCAATTTAGTCCGATGGTTACAAATTAATCCTAGATTAGTTATTATTTAAATAAGTCATCATTTGAAGCAACCCACAATTTTCCTTAAATATATGATAGGTTGGTAACAAATTGTTTTTGGAGTGATGCGTAGAGGGAGCAATTTATCATTTATGGAAAGCGCCTATACGTAATGGCTTAAGATGTTATTTTATATTTTTTTGCTCGAGTGTTCTTGTGCCGAAGATGAACAGGGATAAGCGTTATGTCGAAGCTGTGGAGTGTAAAAATATATCGGTAGGGAGCGTTTCGCCGTAGAGAGAAGTCTCCACGCGTGCGGTGTTGGACGAAACGGAACGAGAATGTCAACTTGAATAACGCAAACATTAGTGAGAATTAGATGCTCGAAAACCTAAGGGCGGGCGGGTGAAAAAATTTACTTTGCCTCTTTCATTTAGTGTTCATGAAATTATTCATTAATAATTAATCAAGGGCGAAGTAAAATTTCTCAACGACCAAAAAATAATAAAGAAACAACCTAAAACAAAGTCTTTTATATAAGAAAAACTAAAACCAAATTAATGATTGTCACTTCCTTCACTTCGAAGATAAGCAAATAAGTAGTTGTGTCAGTCTCATAAGTTTAAGAATCTACACTAGTTTGCACTATCTGCAAATGCACATGACATTTTATTCTTTTCTTTTTTTTCTTTTTTCTTTTTTGTATTTGTTAATTCATGCAGATATAGTAAAAGATAAAAGATAACGAAAATTGAAAAATTCATACATGTGATACTAAGTGGGCGTTTGGACATAAGAATTGTATTCCGGAAAAAAGTAAAAAGAAATTCAAGTGAAAATGCTATTTAAAAATTAGAGTTATGTTTGGACATGAATATAATTTGGGGTTATTTTTGAAGTTTTGTAAGTGATCTGAGTGAATATTTTGAAAAAATAGCGTTTTGGAGTTTTACAAATTTTCGAAAAATTTCAAAATTGATCTTCAAGTGAAAATTTGAAAATTTTATGGCCACACTTTAATTTTTTTTTGGACAAACACTGAATTCAGGAAAATGTTAAAATTTTCTTATGTCCAAACGGGCTCTAACTACAAGATCAATATTTACCAAAAAAGACTCGTCATATATTAGAGATGTAATTATAAAAGTACATTATTAGAGAACTCTCGAGGTTCGTTTGGTATGATTGATAAGCAAAAATTATCATGGTACAAAAATTTAGTATCGCCTTATCCGTTGTTTGATTACTAATATTGGGATAAGTTATGTCATGATGAAAAATAGTATCGGGAGAACTTATACCTGACTGAGGGTGAAATAGTAATCCCAGAATAAATAAGTAATATAACAATCCCAAAATTAATATAGCATATCAAACCTTCAATAAAAAATAATTTTGTGATAACTAATCACACCATAACTAGTTTCAGTATAACTAATCCTATTATAACTTGTTTTCAAACCAAACAACCCGTTAGTATTATATACAATCCTTAAGTACAACGTATAGAAATAATATGAATGCTAAGAGAGCACTATAATACTGAAAATTCATAGAACCAATTTCGACTAATTTGAGATTGACACGTAATAATTATTATATTAATTGTTTTGTTGTTTAAAGCTTTCAATAAATTAAATTGGAAGTTCTTAGACTGAGAAGAAGAAAAAATTGTCATAAGAAAACAATACTATATGAGGTCATGCTATCAGAAAAACTTGGGGTAGCTGCACATGGGAATGCACATGCAAATCTAGAAATAGATCACTTACATTATACTTCACATTACAAGCATCAAAATTCAAATCCAATATTCCCTTAGAAAATGTCTAATAAACAAACTATAAAGAGGTTTCTTTGCCTAATTTCGAATCAGTAACGATGTAGTTCGAACTCTCCAAAAATATTTTCTGATGTATATTAAATTTTTTCTAAAATAATATATTTTTGAAGAATCTAGCGTGAGTGCAATATCATTTTAGAGAATTCGCAAGACATAGATGTTAAGCACCGTACCACTAGACAATGACCCTTTTCTTATTCTTAGACACGTTCAAAATAGAAATCATCTACCTTATTTTACGTGATAGGGTTTGGTTGATATGTTGTCTAAAAAGGAAAATCAAAACTTTAGAACTTGCAGCTTTAGATATGTCATGATAGATTGTAAAAACATATCATTAAGGAAAAAATAAAACATTTAAAATTAAATTATTTTTAGATATAAAATTTCACCTCTTTTAAAAATAGACAAATAAGAAAACAATACTACATAAAATGGAACAAAATAGTATTACACTCTCTGTTTACGTGAACCTATTTACTCCTTAGTCCGTGCAAAAAAGAATAACTCTTTCTACTTTTAGAAATAATTTACTTTTATGCAATGTTTATACCCCGACAAAATATATGTGCCTATGTTATGGGATGCTTTCCAACCATGCCCCAGGACCCCTTGGACGCACCCCGTGGCGTCCTGGCAAGCTTCCCAATGCCCAGCGGCACGGTCAGCCCCGTGGTCTCGGTAGCGCCAAGTGACAAGCTTGCATGTGCCTCTGTCGCCCCACCGATAGTTCTCGCCAACGCGCAGCGACTGGCAGATGCCAACAGTGTCGCACACACATACAATGCCACACGCACAGACCATGATGATGTTAATAGTGTTGCGCGCACAGACAGTGTCGCGCGCGCAGATCCTGATACCTGCCAGCGCACAATCGCAGTCGGATACTGATGATAGGCTATAATTACGTATTTTAGTCGCTTATTACACTCTAGTTTACTGCACTTTAATTGAGTTTGAGCTTTGATCGCTAGTATTTTGCACTAACTGTGTGTTTTATGCCTTGTAGGAGTGATTTCGAGCTATATAGATGTTATGGAATGAATTTAAGTGATTTGGAGCTTTGAAATCTGAGTAAAAGCTCAAGGAATTAAGCCGAGATCGTGTTCGGGGGTCAAATTTGATAGTTGAGAACAAATGAAGACTCGAGGAGGCATATTGTGCACTGTCTAGCAAAATGGACATAACGTTTTGCTTCGAACTCCAGTTGGGCTATATAATATATGGTTGGAAATCTAACGCAAAGAGATACAACTTTCATGTTTTACGTTTTTATTCCAAACGGAATAGGGTCCAAAACGCGATCGAAACTGCGACTGCGGACCTGACGCGGACTGGGGCAGAATAAAACCCAACTAGCGCGACCTCTAGCGCGAGATTAGCGCGGCCGCGCTAGTGGGGGCCTGGAAACTTGTCCTTTTTCGCGTAGGAGAAGGTATAATTGTTTGGGCCCGACCCTACTTAGTATATATACATGGGAGAACGTTATTTTTTAGGGATTGGACATATTTTGGACACAAATTCAGCCTAAGGAGGCAAGAGACACAATAGGAGCAAGGCGAGGGAATTCTTCTACGAGTTTTTCCTTCTTCTTCCTATTTTACATTGATCATGATTTCTTTTGTTGTTTGCAATACAATTATGAGTAGCTAACTTTTCTAATCTAAGGTTTTGGTGAAACCCGTTGAGGATGAACTTATTGTGATATTGATATAGTTTTGCTTGGTTGTTAATCTCTATTTGTTCAACTACGTTCTTGATGTAGTTGATTGAAGGCCCCTCAATTAGATGTTCCTATTTATTATGTATCTACTTGAGAGAGAGTTCATATTTAGGTAGTTCTTTGAACAACATCACTCCCGGAGTATAGGCGATATCCATAACTGAGGGTTTAGAGGTTGGATTAGAGATAACGATACCTCGGGTGCAATCTAAAGTGAACTGTAATGCAATTTAGCTAGCGTAACTTGAAAGAGTGCGTCTAGTAGATTATCATAATTATTTGAGAGAGATTTACGATAGCTGGAGTGTTCATGATTGATAGAGACAACTAAGTCAAAACTATAGGAATTATACAAGAAGGGATTTCATCAACGGGGGAAACCATAACCTTAGACCTTTATAACAATTGTTTACACCTCATTGTTAGTTAATCTTTAGTTTATTATTTTTGTTCAGCTGTATTAGTATAAACACCACCAAGTGATATGCATAACTTTTGATAAAGTTGATTATTAAGAATCTAGTACTCTAACAACAACAATTGATAGGTTAATTCCATGTGGGATTCGATTCTGGGCTAAATACTCAGATTATATTTGCAACGCCCGCTTAGTCTTTTAATAGACATAGTTGAGCGTGATCAGATACCAACATCGCCATGCACACAAACAATGTCGCACGCGCAGTCCCTGATGACAAGTGCCAGCGCCCAGCCGCAAGTATGCAAATAGTGTCGCACACGCCGACAACACTGCGCGCGCAGACCCTGATGCTAAAGACAAAGTTGCTGCCAACGGACTTGTTTCTACCTTGTAGAAAATTAAGTCCTTTTCATTGTAAATATAGAGTAGTTTTACTTCATTTACTCTTTCTTATACAGCTTACATTTCTCTGTACTGGTATCTCTCCCCCTCGACATTGGGTTGCCTTTTGTAGTAGCTTGCATTCATTAATGAAATCAACTTTCATCCTTGTTGATACCCAATTTTTCCTCAAATTCTTTTCAAACTTGCAGATAAGCTTTCAAAATCACTCTTTGTAATAATGAGTATTTTTTCCTATTTTTATTAAATTATTTTTCATGTTTATCTGATATTTTATATTTTAAATAATTGATCTTAAATTAGGTTATAAATAATTTTAAAATATTTCCAGCTCGGTATGTTATTTTTAATCATTTTTATCCGTTAGGTTTCAATTATTTCATAAATTAGTCAATTGGGTCTTATTTAATTTCAATTACAACAATTTTATAATTATGGCCCAATTGGACATTTTTGCATTACTTCAATTCGAAATTTATGCATTGTAACACCTAATATTAGTTAATTACTGTGATTTTACCTATTTTAACTTGATTTTATTTTTTTTATATAATTATTGGTTATTTTAGTCTATTTTATGGGAATTTAATATCTAGCCACTTTTATTTTAAAACCTAGCCAATTTTAACCCCAACCCATCATATTTAACCAACCCAATTACCAAACACAAACCCCAATCAAATACCCAGCCCAATCCTAATCCATACTCGGCCCAACCCCTAATTAAATCTGAGCCGTTGATCAAATAAGATCAACGTCCCAGATCCCTCCTTTCCATAATTAACTCTCACCTACCCTCTTCCCCCGTCTCATTTTCGAGACTCTCCATCTCTCTATATCTCTCTGTTACTCTCTCTTGCTTTCTCTAGAAGCCTCCTTGGCTCCTCTTCTCCGATGGACCCCCTCCCTTCTCCGGCCACCTCTGACCACCATCCTTTCGACCACCAGCCTCCACGACGCCTCCTCTCTCCGGTTCACTTCATCTTTGAAGCCTTCAATGGCTTCGACCATGCCAAATAGCTACCGTGGTTACTGCTTGGGTTGTTTCTGGCTTTCTCCAGTGGGGTTTTTGACACGACTATGCCAAAACCACCGTGACCTTTGAGTTTCACGGCAGGTTCTCCGACTTCCTCTATGTTCTTATGAAACCCTAATTTTTTGCCCAAACCTCCTAAATCTTTGGTATTTTTGACGATTCCTACCTGTTTCTTTATGTTTTACTTTATTCTCAACTAAATCTTTAAGATCCATCAGCCTTAAAAAGTTTTGCTCACTTTTTAAAATTAGGGTTTCTTTGAGTTTCTACACTTGTTTAAAACTGATTTCTTCCTTATGTTTAAACTTTTCCTTTGCGTATCTCTACTGATTCTATGCTCTTACCTCTTTTTAACTTACCTATGTTGAAAAGCCCTAATTTGTTTTAGACCTTTGTGCTTGGTTCTTCCTACTGCCTATTTCTTGTTAAGTTTTCTGTGATTATCATGCTTCGAATGATTCTTTATTTTGTTTGTGGAATCTCTGTGTGATTATATTCATATGTTGTTCATCTCTTGCCTCTTTATGTCAACGTTGTTAGACCTGTCTGTTGCTACGATTGTTTGTCTTACTTATTTATATGCTGAAGTATGGTGTTATAACTCTCCCTTGACTGATTCTAATCTCCTTACTTGATGGCTTGATTGAAAGGTTCTTGTAAAACCCTAGAATGTTATTCGATTGTTTACATTAATTGATTTTTTGTAGTATTTTATTCTATTGAATCACTCCTTAATTGGAGTTTCTGAACTTGGTCTTAATTGTTTACCCTATTGCTTAGTAAAACTGATTCTCTCCTTGTGGAGTCTTGACTGATTTTCATTTACCTTATAAGGCTATGTGTTTTACCGTTTGAATTTGAATCCCTTGACCTAAGGGAGTGATTGTCTTAATTTCTTAGTTAATTGATTTCGAGTTTCCCTATTACTTAACAGGCCTGGATCCTTTCCTTATTTAAGTATGGTACTAATTTTTCTTTACCTTATGTGGCTGCATGTCTTTACCATTTCTGAGTTTGAATCCCATAATTCAAGGGAACCGTGTCATTGATTTCCTGACTGATTGGGATTCTGCCTTCTCTTATTACCATGCATTTGTGATTCTTACCTTATTTGATCACTTGTTTTCAACTATAAGTACTCATGCTCTTTCATTAAACAAAAAAAAAACAAGAACATTGTTCTAAGCTTCTCACACACAGACAGACTTGTGTTAAAGAACTTACTCTTTATTACAAACTCTTTGCTCTACTACTGCTCTCTTTTACTCTTGGTTACTATTAGCCGGCTATAAGCCAAGGCTAACCATTGTGCTCATTTTGCTCTTTCATTCTGCTTATTCTCTCTCACTGGTATGTTCTAATTAAGATTCAAGCTCCAAACCAATATGTTTCTTATTGCTTCAGTTTATCATATTCCTAATTGTCTTCTACTTGTGCTTCTACTGTTCAACTTGCAATTAAGTCTCTTGTTTAACTTTCAGTACTCACCATGCTTCATCTCCTTAAGATTTACATGCATGTTTCTAGGATTATTGTTTATTCTTGGTTTGTACCTGTTATGCTTGTATCCTGTTACTGTCTATTGTCATGTTTAAACTTAGTCATTTCCTGATTCCATGAACCCCTCTGATTTGTGCAACTATGTTTAAAAAAGTTTTATTGAATCTATGTATATTCTCTTGATTATTATGTGGCTTATTTTTCCCCTATCCTCATTGTCAAGTATTGCTGAACTTGTTGTGATCTATTCTTCTCTGTTCTTACTACTGTTTTCAAGAGCTTTTTCATGTTTCAAAATGATTCTTGAGTTGTAGAGATTTTTCAATGAATTTTTTTTCCAAAACTTATGTGCCTCTTTTAAACTCATTCCTAGCACTTCACACTATTCCTAGAAACTTAGGTTCTACCCCTTCAGTGTAAGCATTGCTTAGGGAATCTTGAGTTCCCTCTGAACTTTGACGCACTGAGGCTGGTAACTCCACACTTCACATGCTTCAAATTGTGGCAACTATGTCTGGGTGCTGGTATTGGCCAGGGACCCACGAGTTTCTTAGGGAGCTTTGCCGCACCCGGACCATGAAAGGTTGTGAAACTCGAAAGGATTGAGGTTGGGAGATATGGGCCGGATTGAAGGCTCCCTATAGAATTAGCTTCTTATTTTCCTTTAAGTGATGTAATTTATTATTCTTGGTTTGTAATAATTTGTAAACGAATAATTGGGGCTGGATAGTGGATATGGGAAGGGGTTATGCATGTTTAGTATAGTAACGGGTAGAAATCATGACTATAGGATTTATTTCCCTATGTGTGCAATAGTATCCTGTTTAGGACATGCATATCATGCAATAGAAATCATGTTTAGGTACTTTATTTCAGCTTGTCTATTATGTTCCTGTCATTTTATAAGCCCTGCTCACAGTTAATAACTACAATAAGTGATATAATGTACGGCTACTGCATTTCCATAAGCATTACATTTAGAAATCATATCTTTAGGTATCCTTATGTGCATTAGATATCATGTTCTTTAGGACCTTGCCTTTCAACATGTTTGTGTCACATTATATTTTGCTGAACACCTAGTTAGCCTGTATCTAATCTGATAATCTCGCTAAAACATAGTCAATTGGTTGAAACGATCCGCAAATATAGCATCACCTCTCTTTAAAATCAGAGCTAAAGTCTGCATGTTCACCTTTATACAAATAGGCAATGTATACGAACGCTTAGGCAAACTATAGGCCTAATACATTATTAAAACCAAAACCCAATCGTGTTTCACTTGGCTGGTATTAGAACCAATCAGTCCCTTTTTTTGAAATTATTAAACTTTGATGCTTTTCATTCCTGTTTTATCTCCTTCGGAAGTTCACCCTATTTCCTAAAAACTCCTACTCTACTATTTTCAAATACTGATTCTGGAAATCATGCATTCATTTCCTCTTTAACTAAGTTATTAGATTACTACTATGTGTATTTTCGAATTACTGGGTTTCAGAGGCAGTTTTCACTCAATGCAAAAAATCATTATGTTCAATCAAATGCCTGCTCTATATCTTTCTCTTTTTAAACTATTGTTTCCTGAAAACGTTTACTTACTCTCCTTTTACTAAAGTCTTCCTTAAACTACTGACTCCTACTCTGCTTCAAACTACTGGATCTTCCAAAAGTCACTTACCCCTTTAAATCACTCTGTCATTCTAAATCATGCTTTACTGAAATTTTCTAAAGTTTCTTCATTTGCTTTACTAAGGACTTCATTGAACTGCTGTGCATTTTTCTGTTACTTACTGGAATCTAAAATCAATCACTCTTCTTTTTAACTACTATGTTTCAAACTGCTTTATTACTGAGTTTTCAAAAAGGCATTCCCTTTTCTAAACTACTGAATCCATACTGATTTTCAACTCAAAAACTCATGTTTTAAATCCTGACTTTGAGACCTTGATTGTGTTTGAGACGTGCTATTTACGTGTTTACTTGTGGAGGGATCTGTGAGCCCCGTATCTTCCATGTGTTCCCCATATCTGTAGTCCTATTTATTTTACATATCGCTTAGAATTTTATCCCTTTAAACCTAGGGGTTCAGCCTAGTACTCACCTTGTAGGATTAGTAGTCCTAAATACCCTCCAGGACTTATAGAATGGGACGGGTAATAGCACGCAATAAGCTTCGAGACCGACACACGCGTTTTAAATACCTAACCTTACTTGCTACTTGTTCACCATCCAAATTCACAAAACTTCTTGGCTGGGACCCACAGTTGTGGATCTTGAGGGGTGCCTAACACCTTCCCCTTGTGATAACTTCAAGCCCTTACCCAATCTCTGGTAATGCAAACTACTTCATGAGTTATTTACTCTAGGTGCCCTAACGCACCATGAAATCGTTAGGTGACGACTCTTCCTTAAACCTCTTCCTTTAAGGAGTTGTCCAAAACGTCATAAACCCGATCTCTCTGTACCTAACCCGTGTGGAGGAAAAAGGGGGCGCGACAACATGGCGACTC
Source organism: Nicotiana undulata (assembly GCA_005239495.1). Lineage (NCBI taxonomy): Eukaryota > Viridiplantae > Streptophyta > Magnoliopsida > Solanales > Solanaceae > Nicotiana > Nicotiana undulata. Next base: position 28,873 of record ML255194.1, read on the forward strand.
TGCTGGGGATATTCCCTAGGCTTATACCATTACAAGTTGTTGTGTGAATTTGGACCTTTAATTTTCATTTAAATGCTTACACCTTTTCCCATTCCCCGTTATATGATGTTAATTGTTTAACTTCGCAAGTATTTATTTCACCTGAACGAAACTAACATATCTTCATGTTTTCTTTGTAACCGCTTTTCATTGTAACTGTTTTATTTCCTTTCTTTACCGCTTTCCTCAACGTGAAAATACATGCCTATTTGTTTAAATGATATTTATTGCATATCATGCTCCGCATTCATATTCCACTTGTGCCAAACAAAAATCCTTAGCAACGCTTACAATGAGTGGTTGCGCTATTCCAATATTACTACCCCCTAAATTCGAAAAGGCGTATATGCGGTAAAACTAGTCGATCAGCGGTGCAGTCGACAGTTCCGTGCCTTCCCCCTTGAGTTGTCCGCTCAAGGGTACCAGTCTAAAACCTCATAGAAACCTTACTCTATTGTAATGTTGCATGCATCATGGTCAAACCTATCCAGGCTAATGTGTTGTCCGCACAATAGCCCTTAAGATAGCCTTGTCCAAAGTCCATTGGGTTTCCCTGGAACCCAAACGGACACCTTCACGTTCTATGCATTTATTTGGGGAACTAAATGCTCTTTCCTAATTATTGATGTTAAATAGTCGAGTCCGGTGGGGGTAATGGTCTAACCCTTCTTGTTTCGCAGAAATAAGGCACGAAATCCCCAGATTCGGTATGGTCGCCAATATCCACCCAAAATTGTTAAACTGGTGGGAGGATCTTCACTCCAGCGACAAAGCACTCGTCATGAAACACTTGGGCAACCCGCCCTCTCTTTTGGATATTCAGCCTAACAAAATGATGATAGAGGCTGCTACCCTATTCTGGGATTGCGATCGGTCAATATTCTGTTTTGAAAACAATGAAATGACACCGCTGCTGGAAGAAATAGGAGGTTTGGCCGGTTTGGCTTGGGAATCTCCAAGTTTGCTGATGCTTGAGAATCACATAGGCCTGGGTTTTCTCAAAATTTTGGGACTAAAGAAAACTCCGGACTTGGTATGTTTAAAGGATTCATACATCCCTTTTGATTACTTGTACGAAAGGTTCGGTCATAGAAAATCATACCACACTTATCAGGATGAGTTCGCCCTCACTTCTCTAGGGCACATACATCGCCGAGGGTTTGCTTTCATGGTTTGTTTCTCTGGGTTTAATGGTGTTCCCGAGAAAGAAGGAGAGGATTCACACTAGGTTGGCCATGGTCACTAAGACTTTAATGGAGGGGATCAACGGACAGGACTTCAGCATTGTGCCTATGATCATTGCAGACATATACCGAGCCTTATAAAAGTGTCAACGGGGAGCAAAACACTTCGAAGGTTGCAACTTACGACTTCAGCTTTGGCTCACGAAACACCTGCAAAGGGGTGACTACCGACAAGACATCCATCGAAGAATCTGGGATGACCATATCGCTTTCCACCACCCAAAGCGAATGAACTATATTCCAGACATGTTCGCTCAGCCGGAAAATGCCGAGGGATGGGTTGAAATACTGAGAAATTTGACGGAGGACCAGATTCAGTGGATGTTTGAATGGTTCCCAACGGGCGAATTTATCATTCGATCCCGAGATGCTTCATTTCTGATATTGATTGGTCTGAGGGGAACGTATCCTTACGTCCCTCTCCGAGTTATGAGGCAAGTAGGGAGGAGGCAGGTTATACCTAGGGTTGAGAAGATGGGACATCTTCGAGCGGACTTCTAGGACGACGACAACCCTCACAAGTGCCAAGCCCAGCATTTGTGGCACTGCAAGATTGTACCGGAGAAAGATACCATTGAGCCAGACAGGTATCATGCCAGTTGTACTCCTTTCTATCTAAGCTGGTTAGAAGAAGATATGGAGGACCAATTCGAGCCAGCATTTGCTCAGGGTCACCGGGTCATAGATGAGAAGGCCGAAGCGCAAGTTAAATTCAATAGTCTACGCAAGAGGCTCCGTGAATGTGAATATAATCATCACCAGATACACGAGTCCAGCAGAAAGCTGATCGAGGAATGGAAGGATATGGCTATCAGCTCCAACAAGAGTCTAGGGTACATGGAGCGAGGTATAGTCGAGCTGGAGGAAAAGTTCATCAAGAGGATCGAGGACTGCAAAAAGGCTGATGGAGCCGAAGGAGAATATCTAGCCAAGACCTACTTGTTGCTGGGACTTCGCGGGTTGGGAAAGCTGATCAAATGGAGCAGGAATGCCGAATCTGGGGAAGGTCCTTCTGGGACCAAGTAGATAGGGGTGTCTTTTATTTTGTCTCCTTTGATGTAATAAGGCCATTGGCCATTAGTGACTTTTATTTTTCGCATATTTAGAGTCGTTTCTATCATCAATAAAATGAGGCATTTAGCATTTCAAGTTCTCCAAATTAATTTGTCGCTAGGCCTACCTCGGGCACAAAGAGGTTCCCCAACTTAGGATGCGTTTTACATTTTTGCATTACGTGTTTAAATTACCGCAATATGTTTTATAATCCTCACTGACTTCCTTACTTTTTGTTTTGTTTTTATTTATTTATTATTCCCCTCCCCAAAGGTTAGTTCGTGCATTCTGTCATCATCCGCCTACCGCACAAGATCAAAAGGCCCTCCTCCTCCTCCTCCTCCCAGTCCTCCCAAAGGAAAAGGCAAGGGTAAAACTAAGATGGCAGATGCAAGCGGCACCAGAAAAGACAACAGGGATGAACAGGTTGAGACCACTGATGGTCGAGGTATTCAGGTTCTGCACGAGGGTATGTCTCCACTGGAAAAGAAACTGCTGAAGTTCCAAGAGGAACTTGACCAAGTCAAGAATTTGGCTCACTTATCACTTTCCCTCAATGTTCCATACATCCACTTCCCAAATGCGCCAAACCCCACTTTACCACAAAACATCCCCAAACAACCAAATCACCACAAGGACCTAGTCCCGCCAGCACAATGTAATGCTTGTCACCATAACACTCCACCTCTCCAGGATCAGACAAAAGACCACTTTCAGGCTTACAATAATCCCATTTATGTGGAAATCGTGTCTCATTCCACACCGCATACCCCTGAGTCCGACGAGAAGGATAGGCTCATCAGGAATCTGGCCGAGGAACTCAAGAAATTGACCAACCGAGTTCAGGGCGTCGAAGGAGTTAAAGGGATTGAGGGGTTGAACTATGAAGATCTTTGCATACAACCTGATGTCGAACTGCCCGAGGGGTACAAACCTCCTAAGTTTGAGATGTTCGATGGTACTGGTGATCCAAGAGTCCATCTGAGGACTTACTGCGACAAACTGGTCGGCGTGGGAAAAGATGAAAGAATCCGCATGAAACTCTTCATGAGGAGCTTAAAAGGAGATGCACTGTCCTGGTACATCAGCCAGGATCCAAAGAAATGGTCTAATTGGGTAAGCATGGAAACTGACTTCATGGATAGATTCCGGTTCAACACAGAGAATGCACCGGATGTATTCTACATCCAGAACCTAAAGAAGAAACCAACGGAGACCTTTCGCGAGTATGCTACTCGTTGGAGGTCAGAAGCCGCCAAGGTCAGACCGGCCTTAGAAGAGGAACAAATGAAGAAATTCTTTGTGCGAGCTCAGGATCCTCAACACTATGAGCGACTGATGATGGTCAAGGGTCACAAGTTCTCTGACATCATCAAGTTGGGAGAGTGAATCGAAGAGGGCATCAAAAGCGGTATGGTCGCCAACTTTGAAGATTTACAAGCTACTAATAAAGCTTTGCAATCCGGTGGTGTGTCCAGGAAGAAGGATGTAGGAGCCGTGATGGTAGCACAGCAAGCCAAATCCCCTCCTAAATACCAAGTCTATCTCGCACCTTCATTCATATACCAACTAGCTCCAAGTTACCAAGCACCTTCACCTCAATACCAAGCACCCTCACCCACATATCAGCCTACCTCGCCCAGATATTCCCAACCAGCTCCCGTTTACAATGCCTATAATTCCCAACCTTCTCACTACCAATCACCACTTACTCGCNTACAACAAGATCATTGTATCCAAGGACCCTTCTCCTAATGTTCGCAATAATCCGCTGCCCGACCATAAAGGTGGTGTCCATATGATTGAGGTAGATGATGATTGGGATCCCGAGGGATCAATTGGGCTGATTGCAGAGGGTGATCCGAAGAAGCCCGCAATTACTCTCAACCCGATTCTGGTTCATATGCAGCTATCCGAGGATGCTGAGGTAAACATGTCCATCCCACTCGAGTTTGAATCGAGACCGCCCGCCAAAGGAAAGGCCCTAGTGCCGATCAAATTTGAGTTTGTACGGCCTCTCGAAGTTGGGTCCGGCCACCTATAACATATACTCCGGTGGGAATAAGAATGACCACACATATTCCAGTGGCGATGTCAACAACGCCACCCTTCTACTCAAACGCCATCCCATGGGACTACACCGCTGAAGCGAGGAGGAAAGGTAAAGGAAAGTCTGAGGAAGCCATTGCCGCACAGGGGATGACAAGAACTGGTAGAGTTTATACCCTTGAACATTTGGCCGAGTCTAGCAAGAAGGCCGCCAACCGTCCTCCCACCCTTGAGACAGGTTCAGACGATCATTGGAGAAAGATACAAGCCAAGGAGTATTCAATCCTCGACCAGTTGAACAAGACACCCGCTCAGATATCCATTCTCTCCCTATTACAGAACTCTGAAACACACAGGAGTGCCTTGTTAAAGGTGCTGAGTGAAGCATACGTACCGGACAATATCACCAGCGGGGACATGGCCAACATGGTGGGCCAGGTACTGGAAAGCCACAAGATCACTTTCCATGAAGATGAGCTACCGCCCGAGGGGTTAGGGCATAACAGAGCACTACACATCACGGTACAATGTGAGGATCATTTCATCACAAGGATCCTAATTGATGGGGGTTCCAGCCTCAACATCTGTCTGTTGGTCACGCTCAAGAAATTGGGCAAAAGTCTACATGAGATAAAGGAAGGAGAGATCAACGTAAAATCCTTCGATGGTTCGAAGAGGTCCACCATGGGAGAAATCACCTTGTGCTTACAGATGGGACCAACTTGGTTTGATGTAGATTTCCAAGTGATAGATGTGCCTACATCCTACAACTTACTATTAGGACGACCTTGAATCCACGCTACTGGGGCCATGGCATCAACCCTACATCAAGCTGTGATGTTCAAATGGAATCACCAAGAGGTGATCATTCATGGCGATGGTAGCAACCATATCTATGGTCGCCAGGCCTTTTCGGTCATCGATGGAAGAAGGAAGTTGGGTGGAGAGATCTACCACAACATTGAACGAGTTAACGCCATTGATAAGGACAAGTGGTGGGACAGTAAGATTGAAAGCATCTTGAACTGGTAAGGGTACGAGCCAAGTAAAGGGCTCGGTAAGAATCTCCAGGGAATAACAAAGCCAATAACACTCAAGAAGCACGATACCACTTTCGGTATGGGGTACGAGTACACTTGAAAGGAATTCAAGAACTGGTCGCCACCATGGCGCGGCCCCTACTACCCATTGAAGCAGCCAATACCTCACTTGGAGCAAACTTTCCAACAAGCTAATATCATCTACGGTACAGATGAAGAGGAAGCGTTAGCAGCAATGAGAGATTTATTTCTGGACGATGAGAACATGGACTGCTGTGTCATTCTTGAAGAGGAGGGGGAGGAATGCCCTTCCATACAGGTCGTGAGAAAAGGATCATATCTCAAGAATTGGTCTGTCAGGACAACCAAAGCCCGTCGAGCCTCGGGGTAGAAAGGCTAACAAAACAAGCATTATTTACAATTTATTTATTTAAAGAATTTTCTTCCTTTTCGCATTTTTAATTTCTGCAAGAAAGAGCTCCCATGTTCAAACAATTATTCAATTTATCAAAGCATTTCCAATTTCTTTATAAAACTTATATTTACTTACTACTATTTTCCTCCCCGTTACTTTATTTACACAGCATTACTATTACTTATCTTGATGAACCAACGACTATGACATGCAACGAGGCAACGCAGCAAACGGATTCCGAGTCAGACGAGGATGATATACCTGATGATATTATTAAAGAGGTCGAGAACTTTGAGAATAGACCTAAGTCTAACTTGGATGAGACTGAGGTCTTCAACCTGGGAAACGCAGAGAATGTCAAAGAAACACACATCAACATTCATCTGTCGCCGTCACAAAAGGAGAAATATACGGAATTCTTAAGAGAATATGAGGACATATTCGCCTGGTCATATGATGACATGACTGGCCTCAGTACATCTATTGTGGCCCACAAGCTGCCAACCAATCCAACATGCCCACCGGTGAAGCAAAAGCTCAGGAAGTTCAAACCAGACATGAGCTTGAAAATCAAAGAAGAGGTCACCAAGCAGATCAACGTCGGGGTTCTCCGGGTGGTCGAATATCCTACATGGTTAGCAAACATTGTGCATGTGCCAAAGAAGGACGGGAAGGTCAGAGTCTGCGTCGACTACCAGGATCTCAACCGGGCCAGTCCGAAAGATGACTTCCCCTTGCCAAATATACACATCCTAATTGACAACTGCGCCAAGCATGAGCTGCTGTCTTTTGTAGATTGTTTTGCCGGTTACCATCATATTTGGATGGACGAGGAAGATGCTGAGAAAACGGCATTCATTACACCGTGGGGAGTGTATTGTTACAAGATGATGTCGTTCGGTCTGAAGAATGCAGGGGCCACCTACATGAGGGCTATGACTACTATATTTCATGATATGATTCACAAGGAGATCGAGGTATATGTAGACGACGTCATCATCAAATCAAAGAAGGCCGCTGATCATATGGAAGATTTGAGAAAATTCTTCAACAGGTTAAGGAAGTACAATCTGAAACTTAACCCTGCAAATTGTGCATTCGGGGTTCCTGCTGGCAAGTTGTTGGGGTTCATTGTCAGTCGCCGAGGAATATAACTGGATCCATCAAAGGTCAAAGCCATCCAAGAATTTTTGCCACCAAAGAACAAGAAGGATGTTATGAGTTTCCTGGGGAGGCTCAATTACATCAGCAGGTTCATAGCCCAGTCTGCCGTCATTTGTGAACCAATTTTCAAGATGTTGAGAAATGATGATGCAACCAAATGGAATGAGGATTTTCAAAGGTCCATCGACAGAATCAAGGAGTATCTCTCAACACCACCAGTCCTGGTACCACCCGAGCTAGGTAAACCTTTGATACTCTACCTTGCTGTGTTGGATGGAGCTTTCAGTTGCGTTCTTGGGCAACATGACGAGACAAGAAGAAAGGAGCAAGCAATTTACTACCTCAGCAAGAAGTTCACTCCGTATGAGTCCCGGTACTCTCTATTAGAACACACTTGTTGCGCCCTGACTTGGGTCGTACAGAAGCTGAGGCACTATTTCCGTGCATATACAACGTACCTTATATCAAGGATGGATCCGTTGAAATACATCTTTCAGAAGCCCATGCTTACCGGAAAACTGGCCAAATGGCAGATCCTGTTAAGTGAGTTCGACATTATTTACGTGACTCAGAAGGCGGTCAAGGGACAAGCACTAGCAGATCATCTTGTTGAAAATCCTGTGGATGGACAATACGAACCACTGAAAACGTATTTTCCCGATGAAGAGGTATCATTCGTAGGAGAAGACATTGCAGAATCCTACGACGGTTGGAGGATGTTCTTTGATGGAGAAGAAAACTTCAAAGGCGTCAGTATTGGGGCAGTCCTGATATCAGAAACCGGTCAGCATTATCCGGTATCCGCAAAACTCAGATTTCCCTGCACCAACAATATGGTTGAATATGAGGCCTGCATCTTGGGGCTCAACTTGGCCATCAACATGAACATTCAGGAGTTATTAGTGATTGGTGACTCAGACTTATTGATACACCAAGTCCAAAGAGAATGGGCGACCAAGAATTCCAAGATATTGCCAAATCTACATCGTGTACAGGAATTGAGAAAGAGGTTCACAAAGATAGAATTCCGGCACGTCCCTAGAGTCCAGAATGAGTTCGCCGACGCACTAGCTACCTTGTCATCTATGATCCGGCATCCAGACAAGAACTTTATTGATCCTATCCCGGTGGGGATCCACAATCAGCCGACCTACTACGCCCATGTTGAAGAAGAAGAAGACGGAAAGCCTTGGTTTCATGATATTAAGGAGTACTTGGCAAAGGGAGAATATCCAGAGCCTGCAAACGCTGCTCAGAAACGCAAATTTCGAAGGTTGTCAAATAATTTCTTTCACAGCGGAGGAATCTTGTACAGGAGGACTCCTGATTTGGGTTTGCTAAGATGTGTCGAAGCAAGAGAAGCAACAAAATTGCTGGAGGAAATACATGCGGGTACATGCGGTCCTCATATGAACGGGTTCGTCCTAGCAAAGAAGATACTTCGGGCCGGTTATTTCTGGATGACCATGGAAACGGATTGCACCCAGTATGTCCGGAAATGCCACCGATGCAAGATACATGGTGATATGATAAAAGTACCCCTCAGTGAGCTTAATGCAACAAGTTCTCCGTGGTCGTTCGCCGCGTGGGGCATGGATGTTATTGGACCAATCGAACCTGCCGCCTCCAACGGACACAAGTTTATTCTGGTCGCCATTGATTACTTCACTAAATGGGTCGAAGCAGCATCCTACAAAGCAATTACTAAGAAAGTTGTGGCCGATTTCGTCCGCGACCGCATCGTTTGTCGGTTCGGAGTTCCAGAGTCAATCATCACCGACAATGGTTCCAATCTAAACAGTGACCTGATGAAAACAATGTGTGAGGCCTTCAAGATCAAACACAAGAATTCTACAGCATACAGACCTCAAATGAATGGAGCAGTTGAGGCTGCCAACAAGAACATCAAGAAGATACTGAGAAAGATAATGGAGAAGCACAAGCAATGGCATGAGAAACTGTCATTCGCCTTACTGGGATACCGCACCACGGCTCGCACATCGACTAGGGAAACCCCTTATATGTTGGTATATGGTACGGAAGCCGTCATTCCTGCCGAGGTCGAGATTCCATCTCTGAGAATCATACAAGAAGCCGAGCTCAGCGATGCAGAATGGGTAAGAAGCCGTTATGAACAGCTAGCCCTCATAGACGGAAAGAGAATGAACGCAGTTTTTCATGGTCAACTATATCATAATAGAATGACTAGAGCCTTCAACAAGAAAGTCAAACCAAGACGATTCACACCGGGGCAGCTGGTGTTAAAGAAAATCTTTCCTCATCAAGACGAAGCAAAAGGGAAATTCTCTCCCAATTGGCAAGGCCCGTACATGGTTCACAGAGTACTGACAGGGGGAGCACTTATACTTGCATAAATGGATGGAGAAAGCTGGCAAAAACCAATCAACTCCGATGCAGTCAAGCGCTACTATGTGTAACTCTTTGTGTTTTATAAATGTTGTAATTGAACTACGCCTGACCTGATTCCCGTTTAAGAGGGGATACGTAGGCAACCCTATGGGTTCGGTCACATTTTAATAAAAAAAATTATTTCCCCCCACGAATGGAAACTAGGGCAGAATTTTGAGGAGGGACCTCAAAATTCCGAATCAAGTCCAATCAAGCGCCGCACAAGCAACAGTCAGAAGCATTCATCTATCAAACCGGGGCAGAATTTTGAGGAGGACCCTCAAAATTCCATAGCAAGAGAGGTTGCAATGTCTCAAACCGCGTCATGGTCGTCGGTTCATCCAAAAGAAAATTATTTTTCAATTTTATGTTATATCATATTTTTATAAAACCATGCATATTTACTTCTCAAAACAACTTGTTTAGCGATGCTACCCCTGTGAAACAAACAACGTTATCATTATCAAGCAGACAGGCCGAGTAAAGCCAACGGGAATGCGAACTGACCTTCTCCCATTTATAGAACTCACGATTTTTCTTTTGGATGCAGGCACAAAGACGGAAAAAGCCCAAAACATATTATTATCTCCGCATGATGTATATCTTTTAAAAGACGCTCTCAAACTCGTTGCACATGCTGACACTTACTATCATCGCAAACAACGCTTATTCACCACAATCGTATCACCGCAGTTTATCATCAGCTAAGAACTCTTACTATCATTTTATTTTCCCGCACAGCATAATGCTACTATTCTACCTTCCGAGGTTCCACGCTACCTCCCCTGCATTCTTATTTTCATGCATTGCATAAGGCTACTATTCTGCCTTCCGAGGTTCAACGCTACCTCCCCTGCATTTTATTTCCTGCATTGCATAAGGCTACCATTCTGCCTTCCGAGGTTCCACGCTACCTCCCCTGCATTTTATTCCCTGCATTGCATAAGGCTACTATTCTGCCTTCCGAGGTTCCACGCTACCTCCCCTGCATTTTATTTCCTGCATTGCATAAGGCTACTATTCTGCCTTCCGAGGTTCCACGCTACCTCCCCTGCATTTTATTTCATTGCATAAAGCTCCTATCTACCTTGCAAAGCAATCACCTTTCGTGACACTACTTATTTACGCTTTCTTTCGGGCTAAGCTCTGCCTCTCTTTTGAAAATCGCAAGACTAAACTCTGTCTTGTTAGCATCATACTACTGCATTCTTCATGAGCTGAAATATCGCCAACTTGTCCAAAGGCGTCATCGTTCGGAGGCACCATCTTCATGGCCCGAGAACATCATTTCATGGCCTGAGGATCTCTTTTATTCAACCTGCATATCATTATTCAAAGGCTTCATCGTTCATAGGCACCATCTTCATGGCCCGAGAACATCATTTCATAGCTTGTGAATCCCGCACCAAGCGATTCATGGCCCAGGACATCATGGTCTAAGGACATCATCCTAAATTGTCCAAAGACAGCATTCATAGTCCAACGGGAATTTGCATCATATTTATATTATGCACGACATATGCTTGTTATTTATTTGCAGGTAATTCGGCCGGAACAGCCAACCAGGCAGGAGCGGACCACTCCAGTTCTCCGATACAACTCCGTAAGACCTTCCAACTTTACCTTACCTCGCACCTTGCGTCCGTTCTTGTGAGATATCACCGGTACATTTCGCCGATGATTCCGGAACTACATAAGGCCTGATTCTTGTAAGACCAGGGATATGTAGGCAGCTCAGAAGCCAGGGTGCGGCCTATTCTCCCACGCAGTTCCATTCGGTCAAATTTGGCCATCATATCTTTACCCGACAACTCTTTCATCCTTCCCGGGTAAAGAGAGACAGCTGTTGATACCCAATTTTTCCTCAAAATATTTTCAAACTTGCAGATAAGCTTTCAAAATCACTCTTTGTAATAATGAGTATTTTCCCCTATTTTTCCATATTTTTATTAAATTATTTCTCATGTTTATCTGATATTTTATATTTTAAATAATTGATCTTAAATTAGGTTATAAATAATTTTAAAATATTTCCAGCTCGGTATGCCATTTTTAATCATTTGTATCTGTTAGGATTCAATTATTTCAAAAATTAGTCAATTGGGTCTTATTTAATTTCAATTACAACAATTTTACAATTATGGCCCAATTGGACATTTTTGCATTATTTCAATTCGAAATTTATGCATTTTTACACCTAATATTAATTAATTACTATGATTTTACCTATTTTAAATCATTTTTTAAACATAATTATTGGCTATTTTAGTCTATTTTATGGGAATTTAATATCTAGCCAATTTTAACCCCAACCCATCAGATTTAACCAACCCAATTACCCAACCCAAACCCCAATCAAATACCCAACCCAATTCTAATCCATACCCGTCCCAACCCCTAATTAAATCTGAGCCATTGATCAAATAAGATCAACGTCCCAGATCCCTCCTTTCCATAATTAACTCTCACCTACCCCCTTCCCCCGTCTCATTTTCGAGACTCTCCATCGCTCTCTATCTCTCTATTACTCTCTCTAGATTTCTCTAGAAGCCTCCTTGGCTCCTCTTCTCCGATGGACCCCCTCCCTTCTCCGGCCACCTCTGACCACCATCCTTTCGACCACCAGCCTCCACGACGCCTCCTCTCTCCGATTCACTTCATCTCTGAAGCCTTCAATGGCTTCGACCATGCCAAATAGCTACTGTGGTTACTTCTTGGGTTGTTTCCTGCTTTCTCCGGTGGGGTTTTTGACACGACTATGCCAGAACCACCATGACCTTTGAGTTTCACGGCAGGTTCTCCGACTTCCTATGGGTTCTTATGAAACCCTAATTTTTTGCCTAAATCTCTGGTATTTTTGACGATTCCTTGTTTCTTTATGTTTTACTTTATTGTCATCTAAATATTTAAGATCCATCAGCCTTAAAACGTTTTGCTTACTTTTTAAAATTAGGGTTTCTTTGAGTTTCTACACTTGTTTAAAACTGATTTCTTCCTTATGTTTAAACTTTTCCTTTGCATATCTCTATTTATTCTATGCTCTTACCGCTTTTTAACTTGCCTGTGTTGAAAATCCCTAATTTGTTTTAGACCTTTGTGCTTGGTTCTTCCTACTGCCTATTTCTTGTTAAGTTTTATGTGATTATCATGCTTCGAATGATTCTTTTGTTTGTTTGTGGCATCTCTGTGTGATTATATTCATATGTTTTTCATCTCTTTCCTCTTTCTGTCAACGTTGCTAGACCTGTCGGTTGCTACGATTCTTTGTCTTACTTATTTATATGCTAAAGTATGGTGTTATAACTCTCTCTTGATTGATTCTAATCTCCTTACTTGATGGCTTGATTGAAAGATTCATGTAAAACCCTAGAATGCTATTCGATTGTTTAAATTAATTGATTTGTTGTAGTATTTCATTCTATTGAATCACTCCTTAATTGGAGTTTCTGAACTTGGTCTTAATTGTTTACCCTATTGCTTAGTAAAATTGATTCTCTCCTTGTGGAGTCTTGACTGATTTTCATTTACCTTATATGGTTATGTGTTTTACCGTTTGAATTTGAATCCCCTGACCTAAGGGAGTGATTGTCTTGATTCCTTAGTTAATTGATTCTGAGTTTCCCTATTACTTAACAGGCCTGGATCCTTTCCTTATTTAAGTATGGTACTGATTTTCCTTTACCTTATGTGGCTGCATGTCTTTACCATTTCTGAGTTTGAATCCCATAATTCAAGGGAACCGTGTCATTGATTTCCTGACTGATCGGGATTCTGCCTTCTTTTATTACCATGCATTTGTGATTCTTACCTTATTTGATCACATGTTTTCAACTATAAGTACTCATGCTCTTTCATTTAAAAAAAACAAGAACATTGTTCTAAGCTTCTCACACACAGACAGACTTGTGTTAAAGAACTTACTCTCTATTACAAAACTCTTTGCTCTACTACTACTCTCTTTTGCTCTTGGTTACTGTTAGCCGGCTATAAGCCAAGGCTAACCATTGTGCTCATTTTGCTCTTTCATTCTGCTTATTCTCTCTCACTGGTATGTTCTAATTAAGATTCAAACTCCAAACCAATGTGTTTCTTATTGCTTCAGTTTATCATATTCCTAATTGTCTTCTACTGTTCAACTTGAAATTAAGTCTCTTGTTTAGCTTTCAGTACTCACCGTGATTCATCTCCTTAAGATTTACATGCTAATGCTTCTAGGATTGTTGTTTATTCTTGGTTTGTACATGTTATGCCTGTATCCTGTTACTGTCTATTGTCATGTTTAAACTTGGTCATTTCCTGATTCCATGAACCCCTCTGATTTGTGCAACTATGTTTAAACAAGTTTTATTGAATCTATGTATCTTCTCTTGATTATTATGTGTCTTATTTGTCCCCTATCCTCATTGTCCTTGTATTGCTGAACTTGTTGTGATCTATTCTTCTCTGTTCTTACTACTGTTTTCAAGAGCTTTTTCATGTTTCAAAATGATTCTTGAGTTGTAGAGTTTTTTCAATTGAACTGTTTTTCCAAAACTTCTGTGCCTCTTTTAAACTCACTCCTAGCGCTTCACACTATTCCTAGAAACTTAGGTTATACCCCTTCAGTGTAAGAATTGCTTAGGGAATCTTGAGTTCCCTCTGAACTTTGACGCACTGAGGCTGGTAACTCCACACTGCACATGCTTCAAATTGTGGCAACTATGTCTGGGTGCTGGTATTGGCCAGGGACCCACGAGTTTCTTAGGGAGCTTTGCCGCACCCGGACCATGAAAGGTTATGAAACTCGAAAGGATTGAGGTTGGGAGATATGGTCCGGATTGAAGGCTCCCTATAGAATTAGCTTTTTATTTTCCTTTAAGTGATATAATTTATTATTCTTGGTTTGTAATAATTTGTAAACGAATAATTGGGGCTGGATAGTGGATATGGGAATGGGTTATGCATGTTTAGTATAGTAACGGGTAGAAATCATGACTATAGGATTTATTTCCCTATGTGTGCAATAGTATCATGTTTAGGACATGCATATCATGCAATAGAAATCATGTTTAGGTACTTTATTTCAGCATGTCTATTATGTTCCTGTCATTTTATAAGCCTTGCTCACAGTTAATAACTACAATAAGTGATATAATGTACGGCTACTGCATTTCCATAAGCATTACATTTAGAAACCATGTCTTTAGGTATCCTTATGTGCATTAGATATCATGTTCTTTAGGACCTTGCCTTTCAGCATGTTTGTGTCATATTATATTTTGCTGAACACCTAGTTAGACTGTATCTAATATGATAATCTCGCTAAAACGTGGTCAATTGGTTGAAACGATCCGCAAATATAGCATTACCTCTCTTTAAAATCAGAGCTAAAGTATGCATGTTCACCTTTAAACAAATAGGCAATGTATACGAATGCCTAGGCAAACTTTAGGCCTAATATATTATTAAAACCAAAACCTAATCGTGTTTCACTTGGCTGGTATTAGAACCAATCAGTACCTTTTTTTTGAAATTCTTAAACTTTGATGCTTTTCATTCATGTTTTATCTCTTTCTGAAGTTCACCCTATTTCCTAAAAACTCCTACTCTACTGTTTTCAATTACTGATTCTAGAAATCATGCATTCATTTCCTCTTTAACTAAGTTATTAGATTACTGCTCAGTGTGTTTTCGATTACTGTGTTTCAGAGGCAATTTTCACTCTTTGCAAAAAAACATTCTGCTCAATCAAATGCCTGCTCTATATCTTTTTTTTAAACTATTGTTTCCTGAAAACGTTTACTTACTCTCCTTTTACTAAAGTCTTCCTTAAACTACTGACTCATATTCTGCTTCAAACTACTGGATCTTCCAAAAGTCACTTACCTCTTTAAATCACTCTGTCATTCTAAATCATGCTTTACTGAAATTTTCTAAATTTTCTTCATTTGCTTTATTGAGGACTTCATTGAACTGCTGTGCATTTTTCTGTTACCAACTGGAATCTTAAATCAATCACTCTTCTTTTTAACTACTTTGTTTCAAACTGAACTTCCTGCTTTATTACTGTATTTTCAAAAAGGCATTCCCTTTTCTAAACTGCTGAATCCATACTGATTTTCAACTCAAAAACTCTTGTTTTAAATCCTGACTTTGAGACCTTGATTGTGTTTGAGACGTGCTATTTACGTGTTTACTTGTGGAGGGATCTGTGAGCCCCGTATCTGCCCTTATGTGTTCCCCATATCTGTAGTCCTATTTGTTTTACATGTCGCTTAGAATTTTATCCCTTTAAACCTAGGGGGTCAGCCTAGTACTCACCTTGTAGGATTAGTAGTCCTAAATACCCTCCAGGACTTATAGAATGAGACGGGTAATAGCACGCAATAAGCTTCGAGACCGACACACGCGTTACCTTAACGGGGCGGGACGGGTAGAATATGGATATGATGACCGGTGAGCTAATACCACGTGTAGCCCCTCTTCGAGGCGTGACATACCGGGTATTGCATTGATGTGATCCGTATTACTTTAAACTTAGGACAGTTCTTTTCAAATGTCTCTTCTAATGTTTTCCCAAAACCTTTAAAGATTTTCATACTTGTTTGAAATCCCCTCTTATATGAACCTTACTTGCTACTTGTTCACCGTCCAAATTCACAAAACTTCTTGGCTGGGACCCACAATTATGGATCTTGAGGGGTGCCTAATACCTTCCCCTTGGGATAACTCCAAGCCCTTACCCAATCTCTGGTAATGCAAACTAGTTCATGAGTTATTTACTCTAGGTTCCCTAATGCACCATGAAATCGTTAGGTGGCGACTCTTCCTTAAACCTCTTCCTTTAAGGAGTTGTCCAAAATGTCATAAACCCGATCTCTCCGTACCTAACCCGTGTGGAGGAAAAAGGGGGAGCGACAATCCTCAATTGCTCTTTTTAGTTCTCTCAATTTCTCTTGACATTGGTTTTCCCTAACAACACTAACAATCTCGTCTAGCGTACAAAGGGGACCTCAGCTAGCAGACAACAACTTCACTTACATCGGTTGCTTAGCCTTACGTCGCCCTTCCAAGAAATCACAAGAAGGTGCCACGTAACAGTTGGTATCAGAGCCAGAGTTCGACATCGGATGAGGAAACACATTGTCATTACAACTATTTTCTGATCATGGTGAATCATGGGGATCACATCGCGACCCTTTAAGAGACAGATGACGTATTACGGCCAATCACGGATATAGTGCCTAATATAAGAACCAACCTAGTGCAATGGTTGGACGACTTGGACCAAGAATGCGGCAGACCGAAGTTGACATAACAATTATTAGTCGCGACTCTGAGGGAGATCGGAAAAAGGTAGGCGTAAAGCCAACCAAAATTCATGGAAAATTTGAGGACCTCCAACAAGAGCGCGCCGAGGATTTAACCCATAGGGAACTAGAGTCAGACAGGGTGACTTCCATGCAACAAACCATAGACAACTTGACAGACCAGCTCAGTGTTGTCAAGGGGTGCTGTGAACCTCGCCCCTATGCCACAAATGCTGAAAATTTTGAAGCAAAGTCATACAACAGATCTCGGTATACTAAAGAAGTGGAGAACTTCATCTTTGACATCGAATAGTACTTTGATGTTGTGGGGGAGTTGGAAGAAGCCAAAAAGGTAGCAACTGCTTCCACGTATCTTCAAGGTGATGCTAAACTTTGGTTGCGGGTTAAATACGAAGCCATCAGGGCCGGGGAAGATACTCTCAAGACATGGGCAGAACTGAAGGCAGCCATACGCCTGCAGTTCTTCCCCGAAAACATGGAATACAATGCACGGAGAAAGCTGCGGGAACTCCGCCAGACCAGGTCAAAGAGGGATTACGTACATGAATTCTACGCACTCATGCTAAACATACGGGATATGGGGGCAAAGAAAAACTCTTCGCATTCATAGAAGGTTTGAAACCTCATGCTCGTATGGAGCTGAAAAGACAAAGGATAGATACCCCGCCCAAGGAGATTCAAGCTGCATAATGCCTTGGGGATTATCATATGTAAACTCAGTAGGATAGGCCTTAGCCTCTTGTCCGAGAAGGATACAACGGGAGCCATCCTAGCAATGGCGGCCCTAGCAGAAATGGAGGATATCGAAGTGCAACAAAATCTAAGACTCCTTCCTCAAGCAGCAACAGTGTTGCATCTGTCAACAACAATCACGGGAGAAAGACCCTTTCAAATTGTCGTCATTGCGACGGGCAACATTGGAACAATGAATGACCTTAACACAGATCAACGCTCATCATATTGTTGAAGATGTGTCAGATGATTACCCAGATAACATAGAGAAAGTAGGTGCCTTCAATGCAATTGTTGGCTCCATCTCTGTTACCTTAGCAGGAACTAGTGTTGGTAGCCATCAGAAGGACACACGCCCTATCGTCAAGAAAGGGAAAAAGAAGGCAGATGAGAGGACCCCTCCCACACAAGAGATTACCTTAATGATCGTTGAAATGAAAGTAAATGGTAGACCCATTCGAGCAATGATAGACACAGGTGCTGGCCAGAACTACTTAGTCTCGACTCAAGTGGAGCGCCTCGGTCTAGTTGTGAAAAAGGGTAGGGGTCGTGTCAAGGCTATCAACTTACCACCACGGTAGTGAGTGGAATATCCAAAGAAGTGCCAATGAAGCTTGGCCCATACAAAGGAAGATTCAGCCTACGTGTATCAATCATATATGCATTCGAACTGATAATGGGATTGGAATTCCTTAGGCAAACCAACACCATACCCATACCTTATGCCGCCATGCTCCTGATGATGGGAGAAAACGGGGCCAAACCCCGCATCATACCATGCATACCTATAAAGATAGCCGCTAAAAACATCTCGGCCATACAATCAAAGAAGGGAGTCAAAAGACCTAAACCCCAAATGACTTATGATGCCCCTCAGTGTGTGAAGACTTGTCAAGCATGCCAGGAGGACAAGTCTGACCGCTTGGCACAAGCGGGACTCTTGGAGCACCACCTGTCCCGAAGAGACCTTGGGAAAATTTTTCCCTGAATATCATCACTTGATTACATAAGGTCGGAGATCTTGCAACTATCTTGGTTGTGGTAAACCGTGTTTCCAAGTATGCCACCTTTATAGCTTCCCCACAGAACATATCCGCTGAAGATCTTATTATCTCATATTGTCAAATATTGGGGCTTGCCTAAAGAAATAGCTAGCGACCGCGACTCACACTTCACTGGCAACTTTTGGATCCATCTTTAGGTGCCTTGGGTCAAAATTGAGTCACAACTCAAGATTTCATCAACAATCTGATGGCCAGAAAGAACGGTTCAATGACATGCTAGAAGAATATCTCTGCCAATTTGCAACCGGAACACAAAAGAATTGGGTGAAGCTTCTGGATGCTGCTCAATTTTGTTTCAATTCACAAAATATCTCTAGTACAAACAAAGCACTTTTGAAATTGTTACCGGATAGCAACCGCTACTCCCACAAACTGTGAATGCACCAAACATGTCAAAATCGCCTCGAGTTGCCAGCTTCTCGAAAGAATGGGAGCCAAATTTGATAGTGCGGAGTTATCTTGTCAAAGCCCAAGAGCGGGCAAAGAGGTATGCCGACCAAAACTTTCGCTAAGAATCCTAAAGCAGTACTTGTTTGCAGAGAGGACCCATGACCCTCGCCTATTGCAAAAATACATTGAACCCTTGTCCATTAAAAGACACAATGGGAAAGACACATACCAGATGAATACCCAAGCCTGGTGGAAAATCATTTGGTCTTCCATGTCAGCCGCCTGAAATCATTCCGGAAAGACATGGAGCATCATTCACAAAGACACCTCACAAGACTGAGGGGAACATACCTCCAAGCCTACAAAAGCCTAATCAATCATCACCTTGCAGGTAAGACTCCGAAGACGTCGCCAACTTAGGTGGGGGAGAATGTCATGGGGATGCTTTCCAACCATGCCCCATAACCCCTTGGGCGCGCCCCGTGGCGTCTTGGCAAGCCTCCCAGCTCCACGGTCGACCCAGTGGTCTCGGTAGCGCCAAGTGACAAGTTCGCATGTGCCTCTGTCGTCCCATCGATAGTCCTCGCCAGTGCCCAATGGCTGGCAGATGCCAACAATACCGCGCGCACAGACAATTCCATGCGCACATATCTTGATGATGCCAACAGTGTCGCGCGCGCAGATCCTGATACCTCGCCAGCGCCCAACCGCATGCAGATTCCAACAGCGTCGCGCGTAGAGCATTGACACGCGCGTAGACCCTGATGACAAGTGCCAACACCTTGATGCATGCATGCAAATAGTGTCGCGCGCACCGACAACACTGCGCACGCAGACCCTGATGCTAATGACAAAGTTATTTCCAACAAACTTGTTTCTACCTTATAAAAAACTAAGTCTTTTTCACTGTAAATATATAGTAGTTTTACTTCATTTACTTTCATAGGTCATGTAACTTTGTTTTATCTTTTTAAGCATTATTAGGGGGATCAAGCATTCAAAGATTCAAGCAAGCAAATATTTCTCTATACTGGTGTCTTTCCCCTTCGACATCACGTAGCCTTTTGTAATAGCTTTCATTCATTAATTCAATTGGCTTTCATTATCAATTGCTCATTTAGTTCTCTCAATTGATCTTGATATTGGTTTTTCCCAGGGACGGATCTAGCATATACTTCTCGGGTTTAATTGAATCCATATCTTTCGATGCAGAGTAAAAATTTATATGTAAAAATTCATTAAAATTACAAAAATAGAAGAGATGAACCCATAACTTTCAAATTATAATGGGGTCAATGCTAATAGCTTTAAAAATTGAACACATAAGGTTTAAATCCTGGATCCGCCTCTGGTTTTCCCGTACGACACTGACAATCTCGTCTATCGTACGAAAGGGACCTCAGTTGGTGGAAATCAACTGCACTAACATCGATATAGCCTTGCGTCGCCCTTCCAAGGAATCTCAGGAAGGCGCTGCCTAACACTCATTTTACACTAAGGGTGTCAAACGGGCCGGGTTGACCCGTTTCTAGACCGGCCCAGACCGGTTGAAATCGGAATCGGACCGGCCCGGTACAAAGGGGGTCGGGTGGGCTGGGTTTAAGGAGTAAGGGGGGTTGGACCATTTACATTTTTTCTACCGATTACCCGGACCGGTCCAAACCGGTCAAAGTGAACAGTGCACTTAACGGTTAAACCGGCTCGGCTCGAACCGATTTTAATGGCTACTTTTTTTTTGTTTGTTTTTTGTTTTTTTAATTTTGTGGGGCTTACTGGACCGTTGGCAACGGGCACCTGCCAAGGGAGCCGTTGCCCAACGGCTGATTTGCACAAATGGCCCTTTTTGGGGCCTTTTTAAAAAAAATTAACACTTTTTAAAATTATAATTTTAACCTTTTGTAAAACTATAAATACATCCCCCCCCCCCCTCCTTCTTCTTCATTTCTTCACTCATCTCTCATTTCTCAATCTCAATTCTCATATTCTCTCATTCTCCAATCTTCAATTCTTCTTTTAAAGTGCAATCAACTCTTTGGCTTCTTTTTTTCGGAATTTAATTTATCGGTAATATTTATTTTATCATTTGGATTTTGAAGTTTGAACAGTTGAATTTCAAAATTGGAACAATTGACGTTTCTTCGTGGTAATATTGGAGTTGCGTAATCATCAAGTGCTTAATTTATTGTCGAATTCGGTGCACTCCCTGCAGTTCTTTCTCTTATTTGCTATTTTATTTGCATATTTAATTTTTGTTTGTACTTAAAATTTTATAATATGTTTAATGCTTCCAAAAGAGCGTGTAAAAATGTTGCTAATAGGGAAAATAGAAAAAGAGGTAGTTCTTCAGCATCTCATAGTAATAGTAATACTCCACACTCTACACATGTTTCTGAAACATCGCTTAATATTAATATAGATTATGAATAATTACAAGAAGATTTCGGAATAGAAGATAATGAATTAGAAATGGAAGATGAGATACCACTTACACCTAGTAGTGTTGGAGCTGCTACCAGGGGTGGTGGTTGTGGTACTAGTAATAGACCACGTGTGGCCCCGACTACTAATCGTAAAAAAAGAAGTAAGGTTTGAAATTTTTTTGACGAAATAGTAGGTACTGACAGAGTTAAATGTAAACTTTGTAATGATGATTTTAAACATATGACCGGAAGAAATTGTGGGGGGACTGGGACACTTAGTAGACATATGAGAGTTGAGCATCCCATAGAATGGGGCGTTGATGGTGATGGAAATCAAACAACTCTAAACCCTACTACTGGAGGACTTATGAAATATGATAAAATGAAGGATCGTAAGGAGTTAGCAAAAATGATTGCTTTGGGTTGTCTTTTTTTTTTTTTTGCTTCTTCATCATATCTTATTATGTATATTTAAAGGATTTATAATCCTTTATTTAAAGATATCCCTAGAAGTACTTGTAAAGATGATATCTTTAGACTTCATGGACAATATCAAACATACATACATTATTTGTTTGAGCACCTTCCCTGTAGAGTTTCTCTAACTTTTGATATTGGCCATGCTGTTAATGGAAATGATTATTTGACATTACATGATATTGGATAAATGATTTATTTTGTATGCAAAAACGTATTATCGCTTTTAAATATGATGAAGATCAGAGTCACACTGTTGTGTTTATAAGTAGTACTATTTGCGAATTGTTGAATTTTATAATCTTAACCAAAAAGTATTGTGTATGTATTTTGATAATGCTTCTAATAATACTGCCGCAATTTCAATATTAAAAATGCATTTGAAACCACCACTTGAAGAAAATTTTCATGTTAGGTGTGCATGTCATATTTATAATTTAATTGTTAAAAGTGGACTTGATTTATTTTCAACTGAGATTATTCATGTTAGAAGAGCAGCTGGTGTTATTCAAAAAAATAACAGACAATCTAGAATTAAGGAATTTAAGAATAAGTGTACCGAGTATAACCTTAAACCAAGATTCATGCCAGACGAAATTGTTACTAGGTGGAATTATACATACATATTTTTAAAATGTTGCTACAAATATAGATTTCCAATAACTGAAGTTGCTAATGCGCATTGTACTGATCGAAATCGTATGTTAACACCTGCTACTTGGGAGGTCATTAATGGTGTTGTTCAATTTTTACATAAATTTTATGTAGTTACTGTTGAGTTTTCTGGAGCATACTACCCTACTGTTACAATGGTTTTAGTACATATAGCTGAAATTTCTTTTCTACTCTTTGAATTTAAGAAGAAAGAAAAATATAAGGATGTTGTTGAAGAAATGCAAAAAAAAATCAATTCTTTCCAATTCCTCAGATTTACTTAATTGGTGTTGTTTTAAATCCTTCTATTAAGATGGATGATTGTCACCAATTAATCAATGTTTTATATACTTATATGGAGATAAGATCAACTGAAACCCCAGATATTTTTACTTGTATGAACAATCTAAATGATAATTTACAACAATTATATAACTATTATGCAAGTATAGTTGATGATGTTGCTCATGATGTAGCCAATGTTAATCCTACTATGCAGTGTATCACTTCTTTAAGTTCTACTACTTTGTATGATGATGAAATAGTTGATAGTTTTAATATTTTTTCTACATTTGCTACAACTCAAACCAATAGCAGGAACATTTATGAACTTCAATTCTACTTGCAGAAGCAAGAGGAGATTCGCACAAAGGAATTTTCAGCGTTGGGATAGTGGCGTGAGAATGAAAAGCAATTTCCTGTTCTTTCCGCTATGGCGCGGGACGTGCTGAATGTGCCAGTTTCAACTGTTGCATCAGAGAGTGCATTTAGTCAAGCAAGACAACAACTAGGAGACACCCGTCACTCATTGGGAAGCAATGCTTTGGAAGTTTTAGTATGTTTCAGAGATTAGATTAGATCGGAACGAAGAAATCAAGGACGTGAAGATGTTGATAGCCCAGAAGACGAGGAACTTGGAGAAATGTTAACACATGGTAACCTATCTGAATTTAACACTCTAGAAGAAGGACAATCAGTTCATATTGATTATGAAGAAATTACAAGCGCAATGCAAAACTTTTTAATTTACTACTTGTCAAATGTAAACCTTTCAATTTGTAACTTTGAAATGAATTTTAAAATTTGAAATAAATGTTGCACTTGCAATTTATAAGTGCAATTTTTTTTCATATTCATTGTATTCTTTATATTTGTTTACTTTATATTGATATAAATTACAATAGTTGCACAAAAATTATCTAAAAAAATTATTACTGTTAACCCGGCCCGGCCCGGTTGACCCGTAACCCCTACGGTTTAATTTTTATCCGGATGAACCCGAACCCGTTAAGCCTCAACCCATAACTGGCCCGATTCCAAACCCATGCGGTTCAATTTTTTCGCTATCGGTCCGGCCCGGCCCACCCGATTAACACCCTTATTTTACACCACAAGTTCAAAAATCTTATATTTTTTCTTAAACTTCATGTCTAGTCAAATAGGCTCGCATGAATTTGAAGTGGGGGGGGGGGGGGGGGGGGGGGGGGGGGGGGGGGGGGGAGCAGGGGTGAAGCTACGTTCCTTCAAGGGTGGTCAGTTCCAGAAAATTATACTCCGTATAAGGTAAAGTATTACTTGTTATTGATTAAAAATAGACTTTGAACACCCTTACATAGCCCAATGGCAAAAGTTTGAACATCCTTATTGAATTTCCTGGCTTCGCCAGGGGGAGAGTAATATTTTCTAGCCATGATATTACCACTACTCTAAGTAAATCTTTTAGTTGTTACAATAATAGTTTGTATATTGCTGTCCCCTCACTTTCTCCTAACTCCCTTGAAGTTGGACCTATTATTAAATTATTATCATATTTTCTCTAAACCAATATAGGCTTTTAGGTCAAATTCTTCTACTCTAATTTATAACTGCACCCTCCATGTGTACACATTAAATAAAAAAATTAATTCAACAGGTCATTTTTATTTTCTTGATTATCATTAATTTAGGTATTCTATACCTACTAGGCTACTACCTAATCTGATGTGAGGAACTAAAACTTAAAAGAGTTAAATTTAAGAACAAGTTGAGGTAAAGTTAAATAAAATAATATGTTTGAATGGAGTCGCTACAACATAAAATAGTATCTCGCTAAATTTTATAAGAATTGGAAATTAAACTGTTCTTACAGTAATAAAAACCAAATTTAAACGTCAACTACAAGATTTTTCTCAACCTTTTCCAACAAAAAATGAACCAAAATTAAAATTTCATAATTTTGGTCGTGCCTATGTGTGGTTGTCACGTAAATTAAAAAGGAAAAAACAAAAAACGTTGAACTGGAGGCACGTGCAGTGAGCGTGCGAGCAAGTACGAACCCATGTTCTTTTTAAGATGGGCCCACAAGCACGTTAGACACG
This sequence comes from Nicotiana undulata, assembly GCA_005239495.1. NCBI lineage: Eukaryota > Viridiplantae > Streptophyta > Magnoliopsida > Solanales > Solanaceae > Nicotiana > Nicotiana undulata. The sequence continues at coordinate 53,690 of ML255194.1, forward strand.
TGGCAGAAGAGAAGTGGAGCCCACGAGAAAGACGAATCCAACGTGGTGATGCCAGCTTGGCAATTGTCCAAAATCAGGCCCTAGGACAGAGGTCACGTGACTTTGTTTTGGGATTTGAGCCTCAATTTCTTTTTGTCGAAAAAAAAAAGTAGTACGTAGCTTGATTCAGACGAAAGTTTTTTCCATTTAAAATATTTTATTTAGTTGGTAAGATCTTGACTGAGACATGATTGTATATAATCATTTTAGTGTCGGTTTGAAAAACACATTATAGTTATACAATCTAGTAATTACACATATATAATTACAAGGTCACATTATTTGTTTTAACATAATTATAATATAATTATGACATGTTTGATTGCATAATTATAATTAGATAAGTAAATGTTTTGTATTCTAAAATAAAAAGTAAATATTTTTTTCCGAGTGAACATGTAAGTAACTTTTATGACAAATATATGTATATATAAGACATGAAAATGAATGTTTATTTTCAAAATACATATTTTTCTGCAAATATATTAAAGAATTATAAATTAGTAACTAATATTGTAAAGAATAATCAGTAAGTTAACGTGTGCCGACCAAGTTATGGCTGGAAAGAAGGCTCGCGGACGTCCCAGGAAACAACAAATCATAGTAGATGATAAAATTCCAAAGCTAAATTCCATGGAAAGGAACTCAGCAAAGGTTATAGAGCATTTCTGGAGCTTCAAAGAGCAAGCTGGATCTGTCAACCTCGCGCAGATCTACCATGGAGAAGCTTCAAAATCAGCTAGTCAGCAACAGAAGAAAGCAAATCAAAGTCCTGTTGATACCCATTTTTTTCTCAAATTATTTGCAAATTTACATATAAAGCTTTCTAAATTACTCTTCGTAATAATGAGTATTTTCCCCTATTTTTCATATTTTTATTAAGTTATTTTCCTGTTTCTTTTAAATATTTCATATTAAATAATTCATAAATTATGCTCTAAATAATTTCAAAATATTTCCTAGCTCATCATGTTATTTATAATCATTTTCTATCTATTAAAATTCAATTATTTCACGAATTAGTCAATTGGGTCCTATTTAATTTCAATTACAACAATTTTGCAATTATGGCCCAATTAGACATTTTGTATTATTTTATTTCGGAACTTATGCATTTCTTACACTCAATATCAGTTAATTACTGTATTTTTACCTATTTAAACTTAACTTTATCTTTTCATAATTATTAGATATTTTAATTAATTAATTACCTATTTTTATTGGGTATTTAACATCTAGCCTATTTTATTTAAATATTAGCCACATTTCAACCCCACCTCTAAACCCAATTACCCAACCCATCAGATCCTAAAACGACCCAACCCAATCTTAAAATCTACCCGGCCCAAACCCCACTCAATCTGAGTCGTTGATCACGTGAGATCAACGACCCAAATATGTTCTTTCCATAATTAATCCTATGACCTACCCCCCCCCCCCCCTCCCCCCTCCCCAGACCCTCATTCTTCACGACTCACTCTCTTTCTATCTCTCTATCTCTCTCTGTGACGCTCTAGTTCTCTCTAGAATCTCACTGACTTCTCCTTCTCCGATGAGTTCCATCTACCCTCTCCGGTTGGTTTCTCACCGGAAACCTTGGGTCTTCATTATCACATGGTCATCCACGCCCCTTGTACCTGTCCAATGATACTTTGGGACTCTCAGGCGAACCTGGAGCGGTCCAACTCATCTCCCATGGTTCCGTGCCACCTTTCCGGCCTCCCTGGCTGTCTGAGTAATGGTCTACAACAGTTCCGGCTTAAGCCGGTGCCATCTCTGAGGTTCTTCTTCTTCTCTGGGTTCCACGAAAGACTAACCCCTTGTTTTTCAATTTCTTTTAAGATCTACACTAGATCCACAATGTTATGAAGCTTTTCTACGTTTTCTCTGAACGAACCCATCTTTAAACGATTTTCAATTTCAAAGTTAGGGTTTCTTAACCCCTTTTCAAAAGCGATTTTTATTTCCAGTTGTAGTGATTTCTACTGTATTTTCAACTATTCTCTTATCTTTCCTTGCCGTCTGAGTTATTATGCTAAGAACCCTAATTCTTTTAGCTTGTTGCTTGTGTATACTTGTTTTCTTGTGAAGCTGTTCATGCATTCCCTGACTCTCGTGTTAGGGGACTTGATCCTATACTGTTCTGTGATTCCTTGCTTAGGGTTCCCTAATTTTGTGCTATTGTTAATGACTGTTTGCCTGATACTCATTACTGACTCTGTGTATCTCTTTGCATAGCTGTGATTTTTTCCTCGAACTTGTGACGTTGTATGTTCTGTACTAATTTTTAAAATATTTTCTTACTTATGTGATACTTTCCTTGATTATACTGGATACTCTGTGATTGTGATTGCATTCGAGATTCCCTTGACTGATTTTCAGAATTAATACCATACTATGCCTTATGAATATACTATTAGTTTCACTTTCCTTGATTATGCACTATGTATTTGGCCTTCATTGTATGCTACATAAATTTACTACCCCTATTATAGTAAATCAGTCTTATAATTGATTCCTTTTCCTTATTTAACCATGATTGCACCGTTTGAACTTGACTCCCTAATTAAAGGAGTTCAATGTCTTTAATTGATACTAATTGGTTATTATTTCAATAATTATGTACTATTTACTTTATTTTCCTCACTCATTTTCAACATTATATATACTCTGTCCTCTTTTTGCATAACACACACGAACACACTGATACACGACACACGGAGAACACTAAATATCACATACACACATTGTTATGAGTTCTTTTTGCTTTCATATACATTCTCTCCTTCTTCTCGACTACTCAGTCGGCTGAAAGCCAAGACTGCGTGATCGCCATTGCTCTCTTGCATCTGCATACTATTGTCCTACTGCTCGCTCTCTTGTTCTGCATACTACTGTCTCGCTGCTCTACTTCTTTGCACCTTGTTGTTCTATTCTCCTGACTGGTATGTTCCTAATTTAAGGTTAGAGTATCCAAAGCAACATGTTTCAGTTCTTGTTAAGATTCTTGTTATTCCTTTTATGCTTCTACTTATGGTTCTACTGTCTACCATGTAACTAGTATGTCTCTATCATTTCCCTATCCCTTTTAGTCTAACATGTCTCCTGCATTCCCTTGTGTGATCCAATATGACTCTGTTTGACTCCTATGAAGCTAGCATGCCTGTTTTGCCTATGTGATTATTTTTTCTTTTATCTCAGTATGACCAATGTTTTCTTACATGTCTCTATCCTATGCCTAACTTCTAATGCTACAAGCATGTACCATCCACATAATACCTAAGTGCTATATGATTCTAATTTTAGACCCAATATGTGACTCTGCTTAACACATAATGATGTTGGATTCTTGGCATGAATGCTCTGTGATAACTATGTTGGATTGTTTGAAAACCTGTAACTCTATTCTGAAAACTAATTGTGTATAAGTCTGCTTCTACCATGTGGTCTATCTGTCCCCAGTTCCCTATCCCTGCTTGTGTTTGCTTCCTGAACTCTGCATATCTTCTGAGTTGTGATTGTCCTGCTTCTCTCCTTTTCAAACTGGTTTTCACAAAATATTGCCCTCTGAAACTATTTTCAAACAGTTGTTTCAAAGATATTTTTTTTTAAATTACAAACACATCTCACTACTCTTAGACTTTAGGTTCAGCCCCCTTCGTGTGAGCACTGGCTTGGGGATCCCTGAGTACCCATTGAACTCTGACACACAAGGCTGGCATTCCACACTGCACCTACTCATTCCTGGCTAGGGAACTTGGGTGTGAGCACTGCCTGGGATCCCCTGAGATCCTTAGGAACTCTGACACACCTGGGTTACAAGAGGTCTTGGCATATGGCATGTTGGATCTGGTACTTGGGCCTACTGTTAGGCTCTCTATAGTGTAACTTCTTAATTTTCTTATTCCTTTGTGTAATTTATGCAACAATGGTCTGTAATAATTTGTAAACGAATAATTGGGGCTGGATAGTGGATATGGGAGGGGGTTATGCATGTTTCGTATAGTAACGGGTAGAAATCATGACTATAGGATTTATTTCCCTATGTGTGCAATAGTACCCTGCTTAGGACATGCATATCATGCAATAGAAATCCTGTGTAGGTTCTTTATTTCAGCATGTCTATTATGTTCCTGTCATTTTATAAGCCCTGTACACATTTAATAACTACAAAAAATGATATAATGTATGTCTACTGCATTCCATAAGCATTACATTTAGAAACCATGTCCTTAGGTATCCTTGTGTGCATTAGACATCATGTTCTTTAGGACCTTACCTTTCAACATGTTTGTGTCAACTTATATTTTGCTGAACACCTAGTTAGCCCGTATCTAATCTGATAATCTCGCTAAAATGTGGTCAATTGGTTGAGACAATCTGCAAATATAGCATCACCTCTCTTAAAATTGGAACTGAAGTCTGCATGCTCGCTTTTAAACAAATAGGCAATGTATACGAACGCCTAGGCAAACCTTAGGCCTAATACATTATTAAAACCAAAACCTAATCGTGTTTCACTTAGCTGGTATTAGGACCAATCAGTCCCTTGTTTTGAAATTCTTAAACTCTGATGCTTTCCATTCCTGTTTTATCTCTTTCTAAAATTCACCCTATTTTCTAAAAAAATCCTACCCCGCTGCTTTTCAAATACTAATTCTGGAAATCATGCATTCATTCCCTCTTTAATTAAGTTATTGGATTGTTGCTCTGTGTGTTACTGGATTTCAGAGTCAGTTCACTCTTTTCCAAAAGTCATTCAGTTTGAACCCTTGCCCTATTTTCTGAAATAGTTTACTCATGCTCCTTTTATTAAAGTTTTACTAAACTACTGATTTCTACTCCGCTCTGGACTGCTGGATCTTTTAAAAGTTACTGGCCCTTTGTTATCACTCTTTCATTTTTACTTTACTGATTTTCTGAAGTTCTTCATCTGCGTTTACTGAAAACTTCATCTAAAATGTTGTGCACTTTAAATCCTGCTACTATCTTTGAATTACTGGACCTTTTAAATTCAATCACTCTTCTTTAAGCTACTCTGTTTTAATCGGATTTCCTGCTTTATTACTAAGTTTCCAAGGAATCAGTTACTTACCAAAACTGCTGAAACTTACTGATTTTCAACTCAAAAACTCCTGTTTTAAATCCTGTCTTTAAGACTTTAGTTGTGTTTGAGACGTGCTACTTACATGCTTACTTGTGGAGGGATCTGTGAGCCTTTATTTGCCTTACGTGTTCCCTTACATGTAGTCCTACTTGTTATGTATGTCGCTTAGAATTTTGTCCTTTAAACCTAAGGGTTCAGCCTAGTATTCACCGTGTAGGAATAGTAGTCCTAAATACCCTCCAGGACTTATAGGATGGGACGGGTAATAGCACGCGATAAGCATTCGTGACCAACACACGCGTTTTAAATAACCTTTACGGGGTGGGAAGGGTAGAATACGGATATGATGACCGGTGCTCTAATACCACGTGTAGCCCCTCTTCGAGGCGTGACATACCGGGTATTGCATTGATGTGATCCGTTTTACTTTAAACCTAGGACAATTTCTTTTCAAATGTTTATTCTAATGTTTTCCCAAAACTTTTAAAGATTTTCATACTTGTTTGAAATCCTCTCTTATGTGAACCTTGCTTGCTACTTGTTCATCGTCCAAATTCACAAAACTTCTTGGATGGGACCCACAGTTGTGGATCTTGAGGGGTGACTAACACCTTCCCCTTGGGATAATTTCAATCCCTTACCCAATCTCTGGTAATGCAAACTAGTTCATGAGTTATTTACTCTAGGTGCCCTAACGCACCATAAAAATCGTTAGGTGGAGACTCTTCCTTAAACCTTTCCTTTAAGGAGTTGTTCAAAAATGTCATAAACCCGATCTCTCCGTACCTAACCTGTGCGATAGAAAAAGGGGGCGAGACAAGCCCAATCCCTATGCATGTCAATTTAAGAGGAAGTGTAACACACCCCTCTGTTCGTGAAGTTATTGTTCCATTGAAGAACAAGGAACAGGAAAATGTAACTCGAGTACCTCCTCCTGCAATAGCTACTGCTACTGTTCCACTGATGATCAAGGAACAAAACCCATCTATAGTGGTGCCTAAGGAGTCTACTTGGGCTGGTGTACTCACAGGTAACATATCTGCTGCTATTGGCATGCCTCTAAGCTACATAACTCCAGAAATCGTAGAAGGGAACCTAGTGGCTAAGCTTGAGAAAGCAGAAATTGAGCAGGAAAACTTGAAACGGAAATGTGCCCTAATAATTTATGTTCTGGGTGAAAAACCTAGATATAACTACATGAAAAGATACATAAATCAGATGTGAAATATTGTAGCTATGCCAGACCTGCATTACCATGATGAAGGTTATTATATAGTCAGGTTTCATAGTATGGATGATATGAAAGAAATTATGTGTGCTGGTCCATTAACAGTAAATAATAGGCCATTGATAATGAAGCATTGGTCTTCATAGTTTGATTTTGCAGCAGAATTCATGACAGATATACCTCTATGGGTAAGGTTTCCCAAGCTGCCCATGAATTGCTAGAGTGGTAATTCATTGAGTAGAATAGCAAGTACCATTGGAATTCCAATGTTAGCAGACGAGTGCACTGCCAAACAAACAAGAATCTCCTTTGCTAAAATCCTCATTAAAGTAAATGTCACCAAGCCTTTGCCAAACAAGATACCAGTTATGGATGATTTCGGGGTGATATATGAGCAAAATGTTGAATATGATTGGAAACCAGAGTTCTGTGATAAATGCTTAAAAACTGGACATGATATTGGAAAAAGTTCAAAAGAAGATAAATAAGACCCTGAGCCTAAAAAGAGGAGACCTCCACCAACGAAGCAGATATGGAAGACTAAAGAACCAGCAGTGGCTCCTAATGTTGAAGCAAGCCAAAAGCAGGTGGAAACAACAAGCAAGGAAGTAGAGTGTAATTCTAAGATAGTAGAAAGTACAAATGATCAACATCAAACAGAAGAAGGTGCACAAAGACAACTAGAAAAAGGGAAGATTGCAGTGAAGATCAATGGTATTCCAATGACTTATGCTAAAGCAATTCTGTCTCATGTGAAGCAAGGGACACAACAACAAGCAAGTCTAGTTGTGATAGCTAACTTGAAACCACCTATCACAGGTGGCCAAATTCAACATATATGATGTCCTGGATGATGTGGAATATAAGAGGTACCAACAAGAGATACAAACAAAAGGAGTTGTGTACCTATATAAAAGAGAATAACATAAAGTTAATGGGCTTAGTGGAAACTGGAGTAAAGAAGGATAAGGCAGATAAGATAACTCAACTAGTGGCACCAGGATGGCAGGCAAGTTACAAATATGATTATGCACTAAATGAGAGGATTTGGATACTATGGGACTCTCAAGCTTATGATATCACAGTTCTAGAAAAATATGCTCAAATAATTCATTGTAGAGTTGCTGGCAGACAAAATCTAATAAACTGCTTCATGACAGTAGTTTATGGATTCAACACCAATGGAAATAGGAAACCATTATGGAAACAATTGAAGGAGTTAACACCATGGAGCAATATGACATGGATCATATGGGGAGACTTCAACTCAGTCTTAACAATTCAAGACAGGATTTGTGGCAAACCAGTTACAAAGAATGAAGTACAAGACTTCTCAGAGTGTATGCAAATATTAAACTTGAAAGAGTTACCTTGAAAGGGGGATTTCTACACTTGGTCAAATAAGCAGCTAGGGTAGATAGAGTCTATAGCAAGATTGATAGAGCCATAGGGAATGATAAATGGATGCAGACTCATGGGCACATAGAAGTTGATTACGGGCTACCATTCATATCAGATCATGCTCCAATGGTTATAACAATAAGGAGATTAGAGCCAAGTGGAAGGATTCCTTTTAGATTCTTTAATGTATGGGCTGACCATCCAAGCTTCTTGACACGGGTAGAAGAGGCATGGAAAGAGCACTATAATTCTAATCCTATGAAGAATGTTTGGTAGAAGCTGAAGATTTTAACTGAAGCAACTTAACAACACAGAATTCAATGGTAATAAAGAAAGACTGGAACTAACAAGAGGCTTACTAAAGAGGATTCAAGCTCAAATGTCAACTTGTTATTCAGATGATCTGGCTACTGAGGAAAAACAAACCTTAGAGAAGCTAGAAAAATGGTCATTAATAGAAGAAAGGATTCTCCAACAAAAAGCTCGGGCAAAATGGATAAGGTTAGGAGATACAAAGTTCAAGTATTTTTTAGCAATTATGAAGGAAAGAAGGCAAACAAAAGTAATCACAGAATTAGTTAATGTCTTTGGAGACAAAATAACTGATCAACAGCGGATCCAAATAGAGATCATTAAATTTTACAAATCCTTGATGGGATCAGCTATAAGTCAATTACATGCAGTAAATAAACAGGTAAAGAAGAATGGACCAGTGATCAATCATATGCAGCAGATTAATTTATGTGCTGAGGTTACTGATCAAGAAATATATGAAGGATCGTGTTCTATAGGAGATGATAAAACACCAGGGGTAGATGGATATAATGCTTTGTTCTTCAAGAAAGGTTGGTCTGCCATAAACTCAGAGATATGCCAAGAAGTAAAGGGATTCTTTCATACAGGGAAGTTATACAGAGCAATTAATTGTACAACTATCACAATTCTCCCTAAAGTCCCTAACCCCTCAAGCATCAAAGAATATAGGCCAATAGTATGTTGTACTGTTTTACATAAGCTCATTGCCAAGGTTCTAGCCAACAGAATTCAGAAAGTAATTGCTTCTATTATATCAAATACACAGGCAGGATTCATTTCAGGTAGAAAGGCGGCAAACAATGTTTTACTTGCTCATGACCTGGTCAAGGTTTATTCAAGGAAGAACATTTCACCAAGATGCCTCATCAAAGCGGATATTCAAAAGGCCTATGACACAGTGGATTGGAGATATTTACACCAACTGCTAGAAGAACCAGGCTTCCCCACTAAATTCATTAGATGGGTTATGGAATGTGTGACAATAGAAAACTACATTGTACTCATCAATGGATAAACAACTAGACCTTTTGATACAACTAGAGGATTGAGACAAGGGGACCCAATGTCCCCCTTTTTGTTTGCTATAGCAATGGAGTACCTAAGCAGAAACTTGAAGAATTTGAAGTTGGAAAAAATATTTCACTTTCATCCTATGTGTTCAAGGTTAGATATAACTCATTTGAGTTTTGCGGATAATCTCTTGCTTTTTGTAAGAGAAGATGCTACATCAGTAACATTGATGCATGCCAGATTCCAGATCTTCTCAGCAGCATCTGGGCTTAAAGCTAATTTAGCTAAAAGCTCTATTTACTATGGAAGAGTTAGCTTGGAGGTACAAAAATAGATACAACACAAGCTTGGTTATAGTCAATGTTCATTGCCTTTCAAATACCTAGGCATACCTCTTGACACAAAGAAGCTTTCAGTTATGCAACGACAGTCACTTATTGAAAAAATAGTGGCTAGAATATCATCTTGGACAACAAAGAAACTATCTTATGCAGGCAGAATTCAATTGGTACAACATGTAATCTTTGGTATTCAAGCTTATAGGGCTCAGATATTCATCATGCCAGCCAAAGTTGTTAAAATAATAGATGCTTAATGCAGAAGCTATGTGTGGTCAGAGGAGAATGTAATTACTAAAAAGGCTTTGGTTTCATGGGAAAAAGTGTGTGCACCTGGAGCTACAGGGAAGCTCAACCTGATCAACCTAGTAATATGGAACAAGGCAACAATCACAAAAGCAAGTTGGGAGTTGGCAAACAAGAAGGATAAATTATGGATCAAATGGATGATCAATCCTTTGCCAATATGGAAGCACCAAAACGGGCTTCTTGGATGATAAGGAAAATATTTGGTGCAAGAAGCAATATGGAAAGTATCAGCAGTAGCCAAGTTAACCAAAAGACAGTGATTAAGCAAGTCTACTTGAAACTGCTGGGTGAGCTGCCAAAGTTTACATGGAAAGGCCTAATATACCAGAATCAAGCTCGACCAAAAGCAATCTTCACAATGCGGTTGCTAATTCATGAAAGGCTACTTACTGCCGACATGTTAAAGAAATGAAAAGTGCAAGTGGATGAAACATGTTGTTTTAGCAATCAAGCACTAGAAACTAGGGAGCATATCATTGCAGAATGCCAATATGGTAGAACCATGTGGTGCAGGCTCATGAAATTGTTACAAGTTCAACCAATCATATCTTCATGGTCAGAATGGCAGAATTGGATAGTACAGAAGACAAAAGGCAGATCTCAAATGGCCAGGATCCTCAAAATGGTATTTGTAGAATACACATACCCATTGTGAATTGAAAGAAATGCTAGAATATTTGAGAAAAAAGCAACAACATGGGATGTTCTTGCAAGAAGAGTAGTATGCATGTGCAACATTAGAGCTGAGAGATATACTTGTGTCTTACTAGCAAAATGTAATTATTGAGTAGTTAATCAGATAAAGTAGAAATTATATAGAAGATATTAAAAGGTAGTCTGATATAAAGTCAGTTGTTTTCCAGTAAGGAAGCTAGGTCGAGATGACCTACTGATTTGAAAATATTTACTTTGGTGGTTAATACAATGATTTAATTACTATAAAAAATCAGTATCTCTCAAACAAATAATATTTTAACTTGAATTAAATCATAATAAAAAATCTAATGATTGTTTTCAACTTACGTGAATATAATATGAAATTCATGATTTGTTTATTTTTTCAAATTAAAAAAGAAGAAGATAAATATGATTTTAAAAAGGACTTTTCTATAATAAACATTTATATTAATTAATAGAAGATAAAACTATTTATGAAAAAAAAAATACCAACACTATTATCAATCTATCTACAACATAATTTATACAGAAACTCGTTATTATGAACCTAATAATTTTTTCAAATTATCGTAATAATCAACCAAAATTCTTCTGATAAAATAATTATTTCAATAAAGATAAAAAGGGAAGGAAAATAGCAATATAGCAAGTCATTGAGTTCATTAGGGGTGGACATTCGGTATTTCGGTTCGGTAAGAGTTTCGGTTCGGTATTCGATTTATCAATTGTGTATACCAAATACCGTACCAAAATGTTTCGGTACGGTTTGATATTTCTTATTTTGGTTCGGTACGGTTTCGATTTAAACCAAATCTATGTTATAAGGCTTGTGCCTATTCAAATCTGTAGCTCTTCAGGTTGAAAAGATACGTTTCAACTTTTGAAACCAATACAACTAGTATTATTTACTAGCATTTGACTAAACACGAAGACAATGCAAGGAAGCATCTTATAATACCATTGGCTAATACAAGAGAAAAAGTTGCACCTAAGTATTATAACTTACACGTAAAAAGCAACAGTTCCTTTTATGCCTCTATTATAAAGCCATACTTTATCCTAAAGGAAAAAAAAGTATAGTTAAACGGTCCTTTCAAGCTCAATGCCAAAGATAGTTGACTGCCTATACACTTCTTATCTCTGCTTCAAAATTTCTAGAAGTTCTTAATCTGCTTGGTGGAACCTTGATAAAGCCTAAGGGTAAGGAATTAGGGAATTAGGGGTTTTGGACTTTTGAGGTGTGGGCTTAAAGCTATTGGCTAAAAATAAAAATGAAGTTGGGTTTGGACTAAACTATTTCGGTATACCGAAATACCTAAATATCAAAAACCCAATACCGTATACCGAACCGAAATACCGAAATTTCTGTACCGAAATAAACTGAAATACCGAAATACCAAATTAATTCGATTCGGTTCAGAATTCGGTTTTTCGGATTTTATGCCCACCCCTAGAGTTCATTACTATCACCAATACACCAAACTACAAAGTACTACAATTTGTAGGGGTGTCAATGGTTCGGTTCGGCCGGTTATTTTATAAAATTTGTACCATATCAATTTTTCGGTTATTCTATTATGTATAACCAAAATTAGACTTTTAAAAACCGTACCAATCATGTCGGTTTCTCTTCGGTATCGGTACGGTTCGGTTAATTTTCAGTATTTTTTTAAATTCCATTTAAAAGTCACTAGTAGAAGCAAAATACAACCACATACGTACTTTTATAGGACTTGACAAAACTCTCCAGATATTTTTACTATTTAAAGGGTGATGAATTAAGAAAACATGAAAGATGACCAGAGTATAGATCCATCAACTATTCTACTACAACGTAAAAGAATCTAAGCAAAGACAAAGAAAATACAAATCACATGAATGGAAAGATATTTAGTAAGTTGGGACTCAGGAATAAAGTCTATAGAAGATTAAATATTCAAAAATATAAATTCAAATCATACGAAAGAAAAAATATTCAATATACATTGTAGTTTGCTACTCATAATCGCTAGAATACTTTGTGTCTTGCTAGTGAATATGCTGAAAATAATATAGTTTCAATAGTTATATAATAGGTTTTGGAATAAGGATTTTGAGTTTAATTACTTGTTGACTTGTAATCATTTTCATAATTCAAGGCCCAAGAAAAATGTTAATGCTTTATTATTTTTAAACTTAATATATAAATATATTTTTTCATGTAAATGTATTCGGTACTTTTTCGGTTTATTTTCATAAAATAAGAAACCTACCCTAATTGTCGGTACGGTTATAGATTTATATAAAAACTTACGGTTTTATTAAAAGAAACCTAAAAATCGATTTGGTGCGGTACGGTTCAATCGATTTAGTCGGTTTTTAAATATCCATCGACACCCCTAATAATTTGTACTAGTGTACTATGATTGCAGCAATAAGAATTTTTTTTTAAAAAGAATTGTATACCGCCAAAGGTATAAATTTAATCCTAGATTTAATAGGATATTCGATTTTATCCCACTAAATGTGGAATTATTTTATCCCATCTCTCATGTAGTATAAATTAATTTTGTGGAACTCAGCTGCAAATATGCAAGCTCCTTTGGCAAAAAGGATCAGCTGTGGATTTATTGGTTACACATTTACTATAGTAAAGGTAAATCTATCTGGGAAACCACTGGAAAGCAAGCTTTCTGGATAGGGAAGGCAAACAGGCAGGTCGATTCGGATATGGGCAGGTCAAACACGAGTAATGTAAAAACAGATAAATTATCCAACCCAACCATATTTAATACGGACAAAAAAACGGATCAACCAGCGGATAATATGGATATCCATATTATACATGACTTCTTGAATATGATCACTTTTAAGAGAATTACTAATCTTCTAAACTTGAGAAATCCCAAATTTGAGGCTTTACTAATGTAAAAGTTAAGCCCATTAATTATCCATTTTCAAAGTGGATAATATAATTTTTATCCATATTTGACATGTTCTTAAAAAAATTCATTATCTAACCATTTTTAATGGATAATATGAGTGCATAACTGTTTTCTTTCAACTATTTTTCCACCCCAATTCCTGTGTGGTGCAAAAAATATTGAAGGCGAGGAAGTTTGTTAATGAAGCAGGGCTTAGGGAGGATTCTTTTAAGGCATTGCAGAAGTTTTCTATCAGAAAGATGTATGCATTACTCAGAGGGGATTTTCAGAAGGTCACAAGGAGAAGACTTGTGTACAACAATTTTGGAGCTCCAAGATGGATATTCATTCTTAGGATGGCAGCATATGAAAGGCTACAAAAATAGGAGACTTATCCTCTATGTGCAAATGCAAATGAGAGTAGTTCCCATTTGTTTTCCATATGTGCAACTTCTGCAAAAATATGGTCCAAGATACTTAAATGGCCGAGCATATTCAGGTAAAAATAGCACGGACTAGCCAGTTTTCGGATTGGTCATTCACAAATAGCTAGCGTTTGCAAAGTCTTTAAAAAATAGCCACTATTTTGCTGCAACATGGAGAGTTCCAACATAGTATACTGGAGATTGGAGCACCTGTGTATGAACTTCCAGCATATTATGTTGAACCGGTATATTATACTAGAACTCCAGTATATTATGCTGGAATATTTTTCATATTTTGAACAGTATTTTCGTTCAGATTTATTTTTACATGAAAAGTGGCTAAATTTGATTACTTTTGAAATTGTGGCTATTTTTGAATGACGACATGTAAATCTGACTATTTTTGAATTTCCCCCATATTCAGGGTACCCATGGATTGGAAAAGTGAGCTGGATTGGGCTACAACTCACTGCAGGGGAAGAAGCGTTAAGGCTGCGGTGCATAGAATGTGCTTGGTTGCTGTAGTCTATTTTCTCTGGCAAGAAAGAAACATTAGAGTTTTCCAGCAGCAACAGAGATGTGCAACTACTATTGTTCGACAGATAGTACAAGAAGTATGTTATAGAGGATATATGAAGCCACGACTAACAAGGACTTTGCAGATGCTAGATTTCTATCCAAAGTAATTTTATAGGCTGAGAAATAGAATATATGTAATTGTGATACTGAGGTTGGAGGATAGTAGGAGATACAAGACAGAGGACTTTGAGGCGCGAAGCTCAAGACTCGGATTTGTTATGTTCTTGTACTGTATAGATCTTTGACTACATGATGTAATTGTCACCAATTCTCAACTCCTTGAGAATTGGAAACTGTAATTGACTCCCCTCAATTATACCCATACTTGGCCAAACAAACAGGCCAAACTGCGTAATTACACCCAAAACTCATAACCTGTAGAGCCATTGTTGGCTAACGCGACCTACAAGAAATTGAGGACCAACTGTGACATAAAACCTGCTTGGGTAGGCCTTGATGGATTAGGCCTGATTGGCGAACATGTTCAGTATCTAGTCAACTGATTCACTCAAGAACGACAAAACCAACCAATTGATCATAGTTCTGAGCAATAAATAAACTGTAGACATGTTTGGCTTAGCCAACCATTAGAAGATAATGGATTAAAAACTTCATGTTGTCCCATGCCACCATGCAGCTAGGTTTATTTTCATCAGCAATAATCTTTCTAACAGCATAGACCTCGAATCTAATAGAGATTAAACTGCTGTCTGAGACATTATAACAAATCTAGCCGATAATGGTAACTCATCTTCTGGAATGACCCAAATCCTTAAAAAAGCATAGAGCAGATTAACCACATGCTAGAAGTGAGTAGATGGAGAGCAGCTCAAACTTGAATACTGTGAAAAGAAAGGTATAAACGGAAATGGACACTCATCAAGCTACAGTTGTTCCTTTATTTTGCCTGAGGATGAGATGCAATGAAATCAACAGCTAAATTTATCGAGTGGATCTTGTCAGCTTCATTGTCAGGAATCTCAAACGCAAATTCTTCTTCAAGGGCCATCACTATTTCCACGGTGTCTAAACTATCTAAACCAAGATCATTTTGGAAGTGAGCATTTGGGACAACCTGCCAAGTAAATGTAAAATGACATCTGTAAATATAATAGTAACAGTACTACTTAACCTCAAAGATCACAAGTAAACCTAAACTAAAGACTACAAATTCGGACAGCCGTTTTTGTCAGAGAAAAGGATATGCGTCCAGGCTGAAACAGGCGTTGTCAGTGATCTCCACGAAGTAACATTTATATAAACATCAGCAAGACCATAAACAGGTAACAGAAACAGTGGTAGCATCACTAGCAACAAAAATTAACAAGCAGTCACGGACATTCCAAGAATGTGCTGACGTGAAAAAGAACTGGAAGAGGATTTAGGGAGATGGGATAGACATGGGAAACAAGGGGGACGTTGTTGGTGTGGAGATAGGAAGTGTGTTAAGAGGTTTCCTTCCCCAACATTTCGAGTGCCATGCCGGAGAAAGATGACTCAGCAACACATCCATAGAATACATGAAAGACGTGTGCATTGGAAATCGTGGTTAGAAGGAATCTTCAGAATTGGAAGATGAACGAGTTTCAAACCTGGTGGAACTACTTCACAAGCACATCATACCAAATGATATACCGAACTCATAGAGATGAAGGGTGAGTACCGAACTCATAGAGATGAAGGGTGAAGACTGAAAAGGGACCGTTTGTTTAAGCCGAATATTACAGTCATAAATTCCCAATTAGAGAAGATTCGGACTTCTCTAACCAAACGAATTGGATCCTTAGGACATCCACGAAGGCGCTTTCTTCTTACGGGTGGCAGCTAGATACGATACTGACAACAGAAACCTTAAAAGAAGAGAATCGCTTGTGTTGGTGCTTCATGTGCATATATTCGAGCCAAGACATATATCATATCCTCTTCAGTACAATGGTGGCGTTGTGTTTGTGGTGGCTGGCCCTGGATTGGTTTAGAATGCAGTGGGTGATGTCGGGCAACGTGAAGAAAGTGCTACATAGATGAGCTTTTAGAAGGACAAAGAGAAGGTCTAGGGCATGGATGTCCCGTTAGCCCTCGCGGGGGTTGTTTGGATAGACAGAAACAGAAAATCATTCGAGGGGGTAGAATATGTAAGGGATGATTTTTTTATGTTTCGGTTTCTCTCGGTGCAACCATGAAATCCCTGCATCTTTTAGTGAGAATCGTATATTGAGTAAGTTCTCTACTTTTTTGGTATATGGTAGTATAGGAGGTTCTCCATAATTAATAACTATTTACCTTGTCCAAAAAGCACAAGGGAGAAATTGCTCCCAGAAACTAACCACCAACACTTCTTTTGACAATGGAAACTAACCACTAACACTAAAATACATAATTACATTGAGATTTAACTATTGAAATTTTCCTCTTAGTTTAAGAAATCTTTTAATTTGTATTTCACATCTACATATTTACTGTTTACGTAAATACGAGGGTTAAAAATCTAGAGTCATACTATGACAAGCTCTCCATTTCCTTTTTGTGCTCTTCAACTCTTCCATAAGTAAACTTCCTACTAGAATGTTAAAATATAAGTTTAAGAACCTTAGAGTTAAGAATATTTGCCGAGTTCTATACAAAAATTGGACAGTGTGTACATCAATACAAATATCACATATATATTGTGTTTAACGCCGGTAAATAGGCATGTGTAGCATTCATCACATTATCAAGTCATTAGAATATTTCTTCTCTTATCCACTCCTCACATGATAACAAAGCATTTGTGAGAGAATAATCCTAAAAAGCAGTGTCATCACAATTCCCCCTACAATGCCTTGTCATAGACTCGGAACACCGCTTTTAAGTTGTGAAATTGATAGAGATTCTACTTATTCTGACCTCTTTCCTTTCAACAGAGCTCATATAAGAATCCTTTTTTTTATAATGAGAACTCATACAGGGCTTTGACACGCACGAGAAGAGGTAGAAGGGGGCCTAAGTATTGGGGCGAGGTGATCAGGCAGGACATAACGCAACTTCAGATTTCCGAGGACATGGCCCTGGATAGGAAGGTGGGGCGGTCGAGCATTAGGGTTGTGAGTTAGGGGGTAGTTGAGCGTTTTTCCTCTTTCCAGCTAGTCTGATAGTGTTTAGTCTAGAACTGCTAACGGTTTTTATTCATCACACTATTTTTATTTTCAGTTTTTATTTTTCTCAATTTTATTATAAGCATAATTATTGTCCTTCCACTTATTTGTTGTCAATCAAAAAGACAGTCGTCGCTACTGGACGTGTTACTGTGCTGATATTATTTGTCCGGTTTGTGTTGTTGTTACAGATCTTTGTCTCTGAACCGAGGGTCTCCCGGAAACAGCCTCTCTATCCCTCCGGGATAGGGGTAAGGTGTGCGTACACTCTACCCTCCCCAGACCCCACTAGTGGGATTATCACTGGGTTGATGTTGTAAAGATAACTCATACAAGAATCCTATTCTTCAATGACCTCGAGAACTTGTTGCTATGGAAAAAGTTTTCCTCTCTATTTGTTGTATTTCCTTGCTAGAGCTAGAGTTCAGAACCGATAACACTTCACCATATTGTACCATTTAGAAAAGCAATTTTGACATCCATTTGATGGATAAAAAGCTTACGGATTGAAGCTAAGACAATTAAAACTATAATAGAAGAAATTATAGTCACTGGTGTAAATGTATCGAAATAATTTATATTTTGTTTTTGAGAAAAACCTTATGCTACTAACCGAGCTTTATATTTATCTAAAGATCCATCAGGATTAAATTTCCTTTTGAAAATCCATTTACAACCAATAGGCTTTGCACCAGGGGTTAAATCTGTTAAAATTCATGTATTATTTTTCATAATAGAATCGATTTCAACTTTTATTGCCTCTTCAATAATTAGCTGCTGAAGAAGTTATAACTTCAAAATAATTTGATGGTTCATTATTGACAAGAAATGTTTGAAAATCATTTCCATAAGAAAAATATTTTTTCCTATGCCTTTTGCTCCTTCTCAGTTCCTCATTAGAGGTAAATTCACTATTTGTTTTAATAGGTGTATGAGAAATTTTATCAGACAGTAGATAAATATATTCAAAGAACTCAGCATTGAAAAAGAGAAGGCTTGTAGTGATGATTACTAATCATTAGCAATCATGAGAGTCCTTTTGTCTTGCTAATGATGATTTCCTTGTCAAGTTGAGAGCATATTTATAGTTGTAATTGCATGAAACTTGGCTTTTGCATGGCAAAAATGTGACTGAAGATTTGCCACTTTTTACACTTCTTTTGCCACTTATCATAGGCTTCTAGAAGGCTTGCCATATGTAAAGACTCTTTACATGCATATTGACACTTGGAATCATTCATTTTGAAAATACTACCACAATCCCCACATATTTTCAAAATAAAAAAATAGAATAATAAGACATTGTTGGATTTGTATGGTCCAAGTGTAACAGGCTTGGTGTCTTCTGGACTATGAACCGAACTTAGATCAATAAAATTTACACACAGAATTACTGGTGAAATGGAATATTTCTATGAACCAATAATTCTTATTGTAAGTCAGAGATTTTATCAATCACATTTTGACCCCGGTAATTTTGCTGTTCAACGCGGTTTTGCGCCCAATAGGCCATGCACGTGCCTAGTTATTCATGAGCTCTAGAGACTAGGCCAAAATCTCATAGGAGCGGCCCATTCCACTCTCATATAGGTGAATTCATCAAGTGTATACTGCTTTTAAATACACCATCCATAAGGACTATGATTTTCATTAAGGGTTATAACTCATCCTTTCAATTAGTAGCAGTCAAGCACTCTCTTTTAGTGCGTCAGTGCCAATATCGACTTGTTATTACCCATATGAACCTACTTCATGGGATCTCCAATCACATAGGTTGGGTTACCATCTCTATTGACAACATGTCGCCATAACCCCATCTCTTTTGAGGTTTGAAGAATTAATTTTTTTCCCACAGGTTTAGTCAGAGGATCAGCCAAATTTATCTCTGACTTCACATAGTCAATGAAAATTATTCCATCTCTCAACAGTTGTTTTATGACATCATGTCTCAATTTCATGTGTCTACTTTACAATTATAAGATTTATTCTTTGCAATAGCTATTGCCACTTGGCAATCACAGTGTATAGACACAGGAGGCAATACGTTCTTTATTAAAGGGATATTAGCTAAGAAATTTCTTAGCCACTCAGCCTCATAACCAGGTAACTCCAGAGCTCCAGACTCTGATTCCATAGTCGATCTAGCAATGATCGTCTGTTTAGCTGATTTCCAAAATATTACACCACCACCAAGGTGAATACATAACCACTAGTGGATCTTATCTCATCTGAATCAGAGATCCAGTTTGCATCACCGTACCCTTCTAAGGTAGAAGGAAATCCACTATATAGGATACCATAATTCATGGTTCCTCTCAAATATTTCATTAGTCTATCTAATGCAGACCAATGCTCTCTGTTGGGATTATTAGTATATCTACTCAGTCTACACACAACATAGGCTATATCAGGCCTTGTAAAATTCATTAAATGCATCAGACTCCCAATAATTTGAGCATATTTAGACTGAGCAACTGGGTCACTATTGTAGTAATTGAGAGCAAAAAATTCAATAGCACTATTTCAACACCAAAATTGGTAGCACCATCAAAAATTTCCGCAGTAGTATTGCTTGCCATAGTTTCTTAGCTTCTATCTATAAGCCTTTTATCCATCAAATGGATGTCAAAACAACTTTTTAAAATGGTTATTTAGAAGAAAAAATTTATATGGTTCAACCTGAAGGCTGTGTCATTCCTAGACAAGAAAATAAAGTTTGCAAATTAATTAAATCATTTTATGGCCTTAAACAAGCTCCTAAGCAGTGGTATGAGAAATTTGAACAAGTCTTACTGAGAGACGGTTTTCCTTCAATTGAGGTGGATAAATGTGTTTATACTAAAGTGGTAGACAATGATTATGTGATAATATGTATGTATGTTGATGACATGCTTATATTTGGTACAAGTTTAAATATTGTGCAAAATACTAAATTATTTTTGTCTGCTAATATTGATATGACTGGGTGAAGTAAATAAGATATTGGGAATTAAAGTTATAAGGAGTGAAGATGGCATAATGTTGTCACAAAGGACATTATGTTGAGAGATTTCTTAAGAAGTTTGAATATTTTAATGTCACATCTGTGAGCACTACTTTTGATGCTAACTCTCAACTTGACAAGGAAATCATCATCAGCAAGACAAAGGAAATCCTTCTTCTCTTTCCTTCTAATTTCATTATTCACCAACTTTCCTTTATTGTCTTTCTTTTTGGTAGTTTAACTCCTCTTGTTCCCTTCTTTTACATAGTTGGGTTTGTAATATTTAATTTTGCTGATTCCTATATCCTCTAAATAAATAGAGATGGGCTTGTTTAATCCTGAGGAAACATTTCACATTGCTGAAATAGTTTCATAGGACAGTGTCCAGCACGATTCAAGCCAATTGGTGTATTTCCACTCACATTGTAGTAATTGAGAGCAAAAATTTCAATAACACTATTTCAATATTCTTTGTAAGTAGATACACGAATTAACTTGAGACATGCTAGGCACTGTCCTAAGAAACTATTTCAGCAGTGTAAAATGTTTCTCCAGGATTAAACAAGCTTACCTCTATTTTATTTAGAGGATAGAGGAATCAGCAAAATATTTATATTACAATAATCCAACAAGATTGAAAAGAGAATAGCACAAAGAAAATTTATAAGAAAATTGAAACTAAGAGAAGCTGAGAGAGAAAGAGAAGAAGGCTAAGTAGAAAAACACTTCTAATAGTGATGAATTGTGCAGCCAAATGATGGCTATTTATAATTGTATTTGCATGTAACTTTGTTGTGCATGGCAAGAAAGTGGCTGATCAAATTTGCCACTTTTTATACTTCTTTTGCCACTTATCATAGCCTTCTAGAAGGGCTAAAACACTTGTCCAATGGGCATTAAAATATTGCCACAGTCCCTCACTATTTTAAAGACCCAAAAATAAACTTGTTGGCTTTGTATGGTCCAAATGTAATGGGTTTGGTATCTTTTGGACTATGAACCAAACTTAGACCGATAAAATTTTAACTCACAGAATTACTGGTAAAATATAATATTTCTATGAACCAATAATTCTTATTGTAAGTCAGAGATTTTATCAATCACATTTCGACTCTCACAATTTTGCTGTCCAACGCGATTTTGCGCCACTTAGGCCATGCACGTGCCTGGTTGTTCATGGGAGCTCTAGAGACTAGGCCAAAATCTCATAGGAGCGGCCCTACTCCACTCTCATATAGGTGAATTCATCAAGTGTATACTGCTTTTAAATATACAATCCATAAGGAATAAGAATTTCATTAAGAGTTATAACTCAACCTCTCAACTACTAGCAGTCAAGCACTCTCTTTTAGTGCTTCAGTGTCAATACCAACTTGTTATTACCCATATGAACCTACTTCATAGGATATCCACTAGTGGTTATGTATTCACCATACAAATCCAGCAAAGTCTTATTATTCTATCTTTTTTATTTTGAAAATATGTGGGGATTGTGGTAGTATTTTCAAAATAAATGATTCCAAGTGTCAATATGCATGTAAAGAGTCTTTGCATATGGCAAGCCTTCTAGAATCCTATGATAAGTGGCAAAAGAAGTGTAAAAAGTGGCAAATCTTCAGCCACGTTTTTGCCATGCAAAAGCCAAGTTTTAATGCAATTACAATTATAAATAGGCTCTCAACTTGACAAGGAAATCATCATCAGCAAGATAAACCAACAAATACTTTGTTCTCTCATGATTACTAATGATTAGTAATCATCACTACAAGCCTTCTCTTTTTCAATTATGAGTAGCCTTTTGCGTGTTCCAATTTCTTTTATAATGTGTTAATTTCCTCGTTCCAAACTTGCTGGATTTATTATTAATATTTTGCTGATTCATGTATCCTCTAAATAAATAGATATTTAGAGATCGACTTGTTTAATCCTGGGGAAACATTTCACATTGCTGAAATAGTTTCTTAGAACAGTGCCCAGCACGATTCAAGCCAATTGGTGTATTTCCTCTCACAAATATTATTGCGGTATTATTGTTATTAGTTTCCGTGTCATTTCCCTACAATACTAAACTTATACTATAACTTAATTATGCACAATAGATATAAGGGCGAATTGCAAGTTACCTCCCCATGATATTTAGCGGCAGATTCGCTCCCTGCCTCATTGCTCAAATCTCTCGACACTCTAAATGACGGAGTGACAGCTCTTAATAACACTAGTATAGAAACTACAAGGGAACAATCTGCATCTTTATCACTATTCGAAAGTACCGGCTAACATTGTAAGCATGAGTAAACACAAAGGGCAGTGGACTGGGGGTTTCAGACCACAAAGAGGTAATGAACCAATTTCTTCGCCATAGATGGGCAATCCACAAGTTGCTGAACCACAACGAGGACATATTCATTATTCGTAACTTTTGCTGCATTTTGTCTTACCTCCAGTCAGATATCAGTTACCAGCTCCCTGAGGCTGAATCAATCTTAAAGCTGATTAATAGATGGACATCAGCATCCTTTTGAGTGTCCACTCAATACCAGAATTTTATCAAATTCTCCATTAGTTGCAGTACAGCTCCTAAGGATATAATCACTATCCTCAACAAAAATTACAAACAGTATAAACCAAAAAGGACCAGCAGCTTTACAACAAATTAACGCCCAGTGGCGGAGCTAAATGGAGGGAAGGGGATCCAATTCGTTGCAAAATTTTACTGTGCAAATAGGAAAAATCTAATCATTTTTGTTATATATAAACTGTTGAATCACCTTGATAAAAGGAAAAAGTCTAGTGAAATGGAAAAATGGGTTCAACAGGTTCAAGTTCAAATGACAAGCGTGACATTCTAGTATTTTTCTGAATTCCCTTGTATAAATAACCTGACTCCACTACTATTAACATCCAAGGATAACGTTAAAACACAAAACGGAAGAGTAAACAAAAGACTCCCATGCCTAAAGGCTAAATTAGCCGGAACCTGAATCAAAACCCTAATTTCACTTGAAGTCATTTCCTGAGTAACAAATTATAAGTACTTCATATATATAAAATGAGAAATGTTACAAAAAAATACCTTGGAAGGATCAACTTTTTGGAAGTTTTTGACGACATTGATGACGCGATCTCTGACTTCATCCTTATCGAGAAATGAACCTCTTACTTCGTCAGAAAACTGACGCCTGAAAAGCTGACTGAATGAGCCTCCGATTAGCCTAGGGTTTCGAAGTTGTGCCGGTCGAGCTTCCACTCTCAGGTACTTCAACAGTGCGATTCTCGCCGCCATTGAGAATGATGAGAAAGAGAGGAGAAGGCCAAAGATTGAATAGCCACGTGAGAGATCTTTAGGCGATTGATATATCGGAGAGAGTAATATTTAATCAGACCGATTTATAAATCGCAATCAAAGAATGCAATTTACAAGTCGCATTACAATTTTTAGCTCAGCTTTTGCCCCCTTTTAAAATTTTCATTTGGACTTCCTTATTAGTTCCATATAAATATCCTTTTCAAATCTCACTCTTCATTTAATCATTTATAATGCTTCAATAGAGAATGACTTACCAAAAAGAAAATTGATTCTCCAATACAGAATAATGAGTTATTCATACGTTTACTAAAGGTGTAAAAAGATTCAATTGATAAATCACTATTGAGTATGATCGGTTAATTCTAGGGGGGCAATAAACAGGATTTGATTAAGATTTGAAAAAATTATTTGAAGTTAAATTTGAAAAAGGTATTTTAAGTTCAGTTGTATATGATATAAATTTCTTAAAATAACCAGTCGAACCAAACATTAATACCCTTATGCAAAAGGTTCACAATTCTATTGAGCTCGAGGAAGAAGAAGAACGGAGAAGAACGAGTTAGATTCTTATTGCTTTGATTCTCAATGACCTCATACAACTGGATTTCTGCTATATATATCGAGCAGTTGAGAGGGAAAAAAAATCCAGACTAACAGACTATTAACGGCCTAACAGTCTCACTAATGGTCACATGTGCTCACATGCCACTTAACTATTAACTATCTATTAGCTAATTACAATGGTTAACAATATAGAATCTGCAATCAAAATAGGAAACACTAAGTGAATTCTAAATGAACTCATATCAATACTCCCCGTTTGAGACAATCCTTGTCCTCAAGGATTGAATTGAGGGAATTGCTTGCGAAAGGTCTCATAGTCTTCCCATGTGCAGTCTTCCTCGGCAGCATTGAGCCATTTAATCCGCAGTTGAGTTGCAGGCCTGCCATTCTTTTTGACAAATCTTCTGTCAACAATTGATTCAGTCACTAGGAGGGTAGGGCCAACTTCAGAGTGAACCACTAGTAGTGTCACAGAAGCTGTGTGAGATCCCAACTTCTTCTTGAGTTGAGAGACATGGAAATGTTGAATGAATTTAGCACCATTGGGTAGATTCAAAGTGTAAGCCACAAATCTCGCCCTTGCAATGATCTGGAAAGGACCAAAAAACTTGGCAGATAATTCTTGGATGTTATGGAGCTTGAGTGATAACAGTCTGTAAGGTATGCAACTTGATGTACCCAACCTCCAACAGAAATAGACATGTCGGTTCTTCCCTTGTCAGCTTGAACTTTTTTTCTGTTCTGAGCTCTTAGAAGGTAAAATTTGAGACTTGTGACAGTTAATTCTCTTCCTTGCAAGCTTCTATCCACCAAGTCTAACTGAGAATCAAAAGCCACATAGGGCAGCAACAGATGTGGCTTTTGGCCATATACAACTTCATAAGGGGTCATATTAATAGCAGAATAAAAAGTGGTGTTGTACCACCACTCTGCTAGTGCCAACCATTGAGGCCTCTCTCTAGGTTTCTCAAATTTCATACATAATAAGTAACATTCCAAACATCTATTTACGACCTATGTCTGCCCATCAATATGTGGATGGTAAGAAGTGGATGTTAGGATAGATACTTTCTGCAGTTTAAACAGTTCCTTCCAAAACCTACTAGTGAAAACTTGATCTATACGAGAGACAATAGTCTTAGGCATACCATGCAGCTTGAACACATTATCCATGAATGACCGGGAATAAGGATGTTTGAGTGGCGTAAAATGAGCAGCTTTGCTTCACCTATCCACCACAACAAAAATGACTTCCTTACCAGCTGCTTTAGGAAGTCTTTCTATGAAATACATTGATATATCTTGCAAATTCTATCAGGGATTGGCAACGGTTGTAACATGCCAGGACATGCATCATTTTCTCCCTTGCATTTTTTACAGACGCCATTGCATCTAATGTAAGAGTATACATCTTATTTCATTTCCTTAGTAAAAATCCTACTTGAGTCTTTGCAATGTTGTTGTGATACTAGAATGACCACCACCTGGACCATCATGGTAAAAGAATATCATATCCTTTCTGAGCTTAGGCACATTGCCTACCCTCATCATGTCCTTCTTGCTTAGAATGCCAGCTTGGTACTTGTAGTATGACTTAGGATTCTTGCCTGCCCGAATGGACTGAACTAGCTTCTGCAATTTGTCATCTTGATCCCATGAGTCTTTGACAACATTCAACAATTGAGACTGCACTCCTGAGGTGCTGAAAAGTTGGATAGGCTCATCTTTTCTTGAGAGTGCATTTGCGACTATATTGTCCTTACTACTCTTGTAAGAAATAGTGTAATCATACTCCAATAACTTCGCCAACCATTTCTTCTGGCTAGGAGTAGTTATCCTTTGTTCCAATAGATATTTCAAATTGTTGTGGTCAGTTTTAATAATGAATTGCTTTCCCAACAAGTATGGCCTCCATTTTTGTACATTAGTAACTAGCGCTAATAATTCTCTTTCATAGACTAAGAGAGATTTGTTCCTCTCAGATAAGCCTTGGCTAAAGAAGGCTACATGTCTGTTATGCTGGGCTAACACTACTCCAATTCATCCACCTGAAGCATCTGTCTCCACCATAAATTCTTGAGAAAATTTTGGGAGAGCTAGAACATGTGCTATAATGATTGCTCTCTTCAACTGTTCATAAGTCTGTGAAGCTGTTTCATTACATTGAAAATTGTCTTTCCTTAGAAGGTCATTCAATGGTCTTGCAACTATACAAAGCCCCTTGATAAACCTTCTGTAGTACCCAACTAGTCCTAGGAACCCCCTTAAACTCTTAGGAGTGGTTGGTTGAGGCCAACTGACTACAGATTCCACCTTTTGTGTGTCCATGGAAACCCCTTCCTCAGAGATGATATGGCCTAGATAGTCAATTTGTTTAACTCCAAAGGTACATTTACTTTTCTTTACATATAAGGTATGTGATCTCAAGATGCTGAAGGTTTCTTTTAGGTGAGAGATGTGGTCCTGACAATTTGGGTTGTAGACAAGGATATCATCAAAGAAGACTAAGATTAAAATCCTTAGATGAAAGTGAAAGATATTGTTCATCAAACTCAGAAAGGTTTAGGGAGCATTTGTTAAATCAAAAGGCATGACAGTGAATTTATAGGGGCCACAGTTAGCTCTAAATGCTGTTTTTGGAATGTCTGGTTCAAATATCATTATCTGATGGTAGCCAGATCTGAAGTCCAACTTATAAAAGTATTTAGCACCCTGCAGTTCATTTAATAACTCCTCAATCACAGGGATAAGGAACATATCCTTCACAGTGTGGTTATTTAGCTCCCTATAGTTCATGCACATCCTCCAAGATCCATCTTTTTTCTTTACCATAACAATTGGTGAAGAATAAGTACTGGTGCTGGATCTTATCATACCATATTCCAGCATTTCATCAACCGTTCTCTCCATCTCATCTTTATGTACTGCAGGGTGCCTGTAAGGCCTGATATTGATAGGTGAAGTGCCTTCCTTTAAGATGATTTTGTGATCATGTTCCCTCGGTAGGGGGGTAATTCCTTAGGTACTTCAAACAAGTCTTCATATTGCTGCATAGTATCCTGCAGTTCATGTGCCTCTCCTAGTTGTTCGGTGTTGCCATCCATTGATAGTAAACTGGCTTCAACACTACCTTGTTGTTCTTCTTTGAAGACTCCAACAGATATCATACAGAGTTTAGCTGGTTTGGCTAATAGTTTCTCCATGTTCTGCTGTTGGATCATCTTGAAAGTTGCAGGTTGTATTCCTTTTAGTGACACTTTATGCCCCAAGACACTAAACTCCATCTTAAGTTTCTTAAAATTCCACATGATATCACCCAAAGTGACTAACCATGGGATCCCTAAGACCATGTTGCAGCATCCAATGGGCAATACCAACATGTCAAATGTCACCCCCTGCATTTTTCAATTCAACTTCTTACACATATAGTTACTCTCCACCTTCTTCCCCATCAACTACAAACACATCAAAGGGTGTTATACCTGTCAGAACACACCCTAATCTTTAAGCAATATTAATATCTAGGAAATTATGAGTGCTGCCAGTGTCAATCAGCGCATGAATTGTCTTTCCCTTCAGAGATATAGTGACCCTCATGCACCTAAAATCATCCAAACTATTCATAGCATGTACTGACACACGGGGCAAAATGGAACCCTCATCATCAGTCTCAGATCATTGTCCAATCATTGTTAAAAACTCAGCAGGCTCTACATTACATCCTCATATTTCTTTCGACTCTTCACACCCTTCCTCTACCTCCCTATAAAATGATTGTCTTTTATTCTTACAAACATGCCCATAGGTGTACTTTTCATCATAGTTGAAGCATAGTCCTTTGCTTTTTCTTTCATCCATTCCAGCAAGCATTAGTAGCTTAGCATGCTTAAGATTGGGTTTGACATTTGGGTTGTTGTTTGGTCTGGTAATTGGGTTATTAGGGGTGGTGCTCTCGGTCTTAGGAAATTTTGAGTGGGTTTAGCAGGTTGGGTGGATCCATAAGAGAAGGTGGGATTGAATTTGCTATAGTTCTTTGAGACATGAGGTGAAGGATTAGAAAAACTATGTTTCTAAACCATCAGAGTCTGTTCATGAATCCTAGCCAAACTTACAGCCTTAGCTAATGATCTGGGACCTAAAATCTTTACTGTCAGTCCAATTTCTGGTTTAAACCCCTCACAAAACAGCTCACAACATAATCTTCAGAGAGTTCTAGCCTCGTAAGCGATTCATCAAAGGCATCTACATAATCCTGAACAAAAGTTACCTGATGTAGTTCCTTGAAGTCCCCCATGGGATCATCAAATTATTCTGACACAAACCTTGCATACAAGCTCTTGACATACTCCCCCCATCTTGGACATTCCCTTATGATTTTGTGCTTCATGTAAGATTGGTGCTATTGCAAAGACTTTCCTTCCAGCTACGGGAAGCTAATTTTACCTTGGCATCTTCAGGTGTTGCATCCACGTCAAAGAATTTCTCACGGTTGTAGAGCCAATCCTTCAACCCATATCCATCAAACTTTAGAAAATCTACCTGGTAATTTCGAGTTGTTACTTCGCAGGGACCAACTAAACCATTAGCCATGTGGCCATTCTCCAGCATTGTTACCCTCATGATCTTCGTCATTAATAGGAGGGTTCGAATTGCATGTCATCAACCTCTCGATTTCTTTGATTGCTTGTGCCACTTTTGCATCTACTGCTTGCTGCAAATCAGCGATGGAACCAACCACACCTTCCATAGATCCCATCAATGAGTCAACTTCTCTGCGTGATTCTTACATACAAGTGTTGTGATCACCCATGGTAGCAGGTCAGAGGAACAGTGCTCTGATACCAATGATACGAGCACACAGAATTAGAAAGAGACTAAGCTTAACCTACAGAACAAAAATGGAGATTGTTCCTGAATAGTAGAGCTCGAGGAAGAAGAAGAAAAAGAAGAATAGAGAAGAACAGGAGATTAGATTCTTATTGCTTTAATTCACAATGACCTCATATAACTAGATTTCTGCTATATATATCGAGCAGTTGAGAGGGAAGAAAAATTCTTAACAACTTTGCTAATAGACTGTTAACGGCCTTACGGTCTCACTAATGGTCACGTGTGCTGCACATGCCACTTAACTATCAACGATCTATTAGCTAATTACAATTGGTTAACAATATAGAATCTGCAATCAAAATAGGAAATCACTAAGGGGTCGTTTGGTATGAGGTATAAGAAGGTATATGAGTGGTATAAAAATTTAATACCACTTTAATACCCTCTTTGGTTAGCAAACCAAGTATAAGTTATCCTAGTGTTAATTTTAACACTGGGATAACTTATACCTTATAGAAGGTGGGGTAATTAGCACAGGTATAACTTATATCTTCTTCTTAGAAATTATGCAATTGTCATTCTTAATACAACATATCAAACAATGAATAGACAACAATCCCATCATAACTAATCTCAGCATAACTTATCACAATATAACTTATACCGATATAACTTATATCGGTATAAATCGTATTCCAACCAAACGACCCTAAGTGAATTCTAAATTAACTCGTATCACTGTCAGCGCCTGGTTAAGTTCACCATCTTATGCTGCTGGGAAAAAAATTAATTCTTACGCTCACATAACAATCCTTTGCTCCTTCGTTTCATTTAATTTACATTATTCCACTGAATAAGATAGAAAGAAAGAAAAGAACTTATGAAATTTATCTTAAACATTAATAAAATTAATTGCTAAAAGAAGTACCATTGCTGCGCAAAGAGGAGATTGGTTTTATGACACGTTACAAAGTGTTATTTTAGTTAAATGTCTCTTTTCACATGAGAATATGAGATCGGCCAAAAATAACACACGAGATCAGTAAATAGAACACAAAATCTATATAGGATCATTTTCTTCTGTTAAAATCGTAACTGGTCATAGGAGCTAATTTCCTCCTAAGCAGACAAAATCCTTCCTATTTTGTTCTCTTTGTGTGGGAATTTCTAATGGCTATTTCTATTTTAGGGAGAGGGTAAGAATGTTCACAAGGACCAACTAGTACGAAACATCAGTGCAGGAAACTGAGTAGCTCCATCTTTCACATAGAGCAGACCTGGTTGCAACTTGCATTTCTTTCCTAAGTTAAAATTGACAAAGCTTTCAACTTGAAAATGTTCCAAACTTCTTGGACCTTGCATCAAACCACCAAGGCTAAAACCCCATCCGAAATCATCGTCGGGGGTATCGGATACATTAACTGCCCACTGCAAATATTTGGGATTTGATCTTTTCATCTCTACCCAACCACCAATTCTTGTACTTTCGACACGTTGCGACTCTAGTGTTATAGCGATTGATCCATCTAAGAGGCCGTTTTCCTCCAAGGGGGACTCAGAATGCCCTGACTGTTGTAAAATGCCAATAGGCAACGACATAGCTGCGAGTCTATGCTGTTGATTTGACCGAGTAGCCGCTTTGTGTATGCCCAAGATGGATAGCTTTGTACTGCTAGTAAGTTGGCAAACAACTTGACCAAAAGTGCCAAAACAATACAAAGGTCTACCGGAGTGTGGCAATGCAGAGACAAACTGAGCCAAGGAAGCAACAGTATTTAACTTATTTACCATCACAGCAATTGCACTACCATTTAGTTGATTCAGCAAGGGTGGCCCAAATGATGAATAATCTGTCAAGCCCCTTTCCTGGAAAATTTTGCAAAAGGAAAATTGTTATACTAGTCATTTTGTCCTTGCTTTTATATGAGGCTACACAGAAAGGCAAATGAAGATGAAGCAATACAAGTATCGAATACAATATGCAACAACCATCTAGTGACTTCCCAATCCCATGTGATCTTCCTTGTTAGCTATCCTAATATGTGAACATTTTTGCACCACAAATCTGCAACTTGACTTTTCTCTATTCAATTTTTTTGGTAAAGTGCATCTGCAACTTCATTTTACAGGACTTTTGACCTCTTACTTCTGCAACTCCTTGTTATTTTTTTCTTCACCTCTTGCAACTGCTTGTTAAAGCTAATGCATGCCTTTCATTTATTTGTTAAATTCTGTTTCCATTTGATAGGGTTGATCTTAGAGGGTTTGCGGTTTATGTTGAGTTCACACTATCCTTGTTGTTTATCTTAGCCCCGGGCCTTAGATACTGATTACTGTTATTACAGGTCATTTATCTTTTGGTTTTTATGCTTCTGTTACTATTCCTACGATTTCTATTGTAGTTACTAATGAACTGTCTTTCCCTGTTTTGTGCTGAAGATACTAATGACTTGTCTTTTCTTGTTTTTATTTCCATATTCCTGAGCCGAGGGTCTATTGGAAACAACCTCTCTGTCCGATCCGGGTAGGGGTAAGGTCTGCATACGCATTACCCTCCCCAGACCCCACTTTGTGGGATTTTACTGGGTAGTTGTTGTTGTTGTTTCCATTTGATAGTACTGTAGGTTTGCCATATCCAATTTTATACCTGTCATTTCCTAAAACTAAAATGTTTCAAACTCGATGCATTCCCAGTGTTACGTGCATAACATTAGCAGTTTAGCGTGTTTTACATGATAGCTACGCACTTGTTCATGCCAACCCTGATACTTGACAATATCAATAAGAATATAAATATATCTGACAATGTGGAATTGATAACTATTATTAGAAATGAGAAAGCAAGCTCAGTACTCAGAAGCATTTACCTCACGCGAACTTGTAGGTACTGCAACATCTCTGCACCGACCACCAACTGGAATGGCAACTGCGGAGAACCAATCACTAATATTTGCTGCATAAAGAACTTTTGCTAAAGAAAGTGGAGTGCCCTGGATATTTATTTGGCCTCTTTCGCTGCCAACAAACTCAGCAACAAGTGTATCTTTTTCACGAACAGTTGTTTCAAAAGTCAGCCTAGAATCAATACCAGTCCTAATTGTTCTTTCAACTGCATTGCGCTTGCGTTCATCAATGGTACCGATCATCAACAGTGCCCCCACAGCATCAAATTCTCCCCTTACATTAGTGCTAGCTTCTTGGAATGGACTTCCTTTTGACGATTTATAGAAAGCAAGCACTCGTTCCACCTTCTCTTGTCTGTCTCTTAGCTTCATAATATCTGAAAAAGCTTCTCGCTGCAATCTCTTCAAGATCTCAATCTGTAAATGATAATATTGGCAGAGTTGTAAAGCGCCATTGTACAGCTTGTTTCTACCAAGGAATTGGCAAATATATGCAACTAAAGATTGTTGAGGGCAGTCGGGTTAGGAAATGGTTATGTCCTAAAGCTAATGAGAGTAACGAATAGTTCTGAACCAAACTATGTATAAAACAAATCTGGATAAGTCTTTAGCCAGTATTGTCTCCTGGGAAGCTCATCGTACAGGCGTAGTAACACAGCAGCAGATAGTAAACATAGAAAAATTTGATGTTATGACTATAAAAAAGATTAGACAAAATAGAAGAATAGGCAGAAACTAGATGAGGTTAGGGTATATGGTCACTGGTCAGAGCTTTCTCATACTTAAAAGAGGCCAATCAGAATAAGGCGAGCCAAATAATAAAGCTTGTGTTAACTATATGAACAACAAAAAATATATCTTGTGGTAACTGGTAAAGTAAGAATTCGACTGCTCAAGCTCTGAATACTTCCTCTATACCACTGCGCTGCAGTGGAATCAAGCATGACGAGTAACACATAAACTCCACTTTAGATCAATAGTACAAAAGTAGGGACATGTACACAACCACCATATACAAAGAGTTAAAGACTACCACTCCTCACATAAGAAATAATATTTTCATAACTTCTATTATTTTCCTGACAGATTTTCATTTGCTTCAAATAAGATCCACATGAACATAATTAGCTGTAATATTGAAGAAACGTTAAAGAAACCCTATAACAATTGGTTCCCTCACTAAAATAACTAATTTTTATGACAGTGGTGTCCGAACCAGCTTGTGTGCACCTTGATTCACTGAGTAACTTTCTGGGGAAAATAAGCATTTGAACATAATTTATAAGTGATCCAATACTATCTCCTTTTTTTCACAACAACATTTACCCAACCTGTCCCCAAGGAGGTGGTCTAACAGTTGAAAAGCCGTCTTAGCACCATTGGCCAATGAAGTGGGAGGAGACCGAGGTCTCAAGTTCAAATCCTAGCTGATACAAAAATCATCAGGTGATTTCTTCCCATCTGCCTAAACTATGGTCGACATAGAGTTACCATCTATGCTGGTAGTAGATACCCGGTTTTGTAGAATAGTCGACTCTAGCATCATTTGAAAAAAAACTCTATCAAACCCAACAGAGAAGTTAAAAGGACAGCCTGGTGCACTAAGCTCCAGCTATGCGCGGGGACGGGGAAGGGCCGGACTACAAGGGTCTATTGTATGCAGTTTTAACCTACATTTCTACAAGAGACTGTTTCCACGGCTCCAACGCATGACCTCATGGTCAGTAACTTTCCCAACAGAGAAGTTACCTCATAGTATTCAACTACTAAAAATCCATTAAGGCCAATACAATTAATCCATTCCACAGAACAAAATCAGCATAACATAAAACTCTTTTACATTTCCCATCTTCAAAAAAGAATGAAAATTTTCAGAATTAACACAAGAAAATAAAACCAAAGAAAATTAAACAACCCTAAAGAGACACCAAAAATTATATTTTGAAAATGCATACTAGAGCAATTGGGCTTGTCTATATGTAATGACTGGGATAACAAAATAAATGAAAAAAATAACACATTTAAATTACCGGACTTCGACGGTTAGAAGTGTCGCGGCCGCGGAGAACGCCGGAAGCGAAATCTTGGGTAGATTTGGCAAAGGATTTTAGCTTATCTACAACTGAAACTGCTGCTTCCATTTTTAAAAGCGTATACACTGAACAATGCGTCGGCCAAAGAGGAAGATGTCGTGTTTCTTTCTGGTTTTTCAATGGTAGCGTTGTTTGTGATTTTAGTACTTTATTCGACTCTGTTTCCTTCTTTTTGCACAATCTTGTTCGAGCCAAAAGGCCAAAAGAAGATGGAAATGGAATTGCTCACCACGTTCCTCACACATTGAAATTATTTTGTTATAACTTATTTCCTATTCTTAATTATCAAAATATTTTTTTGAAAAACATGAAATATGATTTATACCTATAAGTTTTAAAAACTATCACAAATACTCAACGATACTATTATCAATAATATTCTCGCAAACCATAGTCTTGAAACATAGATAAATTTATTACAAAATTATCATATATATAATACAGATGACCGAGAAGACGAAGCAACATTGTTACATAATAATAAATGATTGGCTCTTTTATAAAATACAAAAGTTTGAGGCAATTTTAAAAAATCTAATAGTGATATTTTGGCCCAAATTGAGCTGGTTTTGGGATTTGAGATTTTGCCAAAATGTAAGCAAAATCTATGACCAAACATGTGTTTACCGGATAAAACCCAAAATTATTTTGGCAAAATCTATGGTCAAACGGGTTCGTAATTTAGACAAACACTACATGGGACAAAACGAGCAAACGGTGCGGAAGGTGCTAGGTTGGGGTTTAAAGGTCGGGGTAGCGGTAGCGAGAGTATGGCGTAGGGGCTGGCCACGGGGTTTGGGGGTGGAGGTTTGCGGTGGGGTGTAAGGGCGGGTTAGAGGGTTGGGGCCTTGGGGGTGGGGAATAGGACGGGAGGGTGAAAAAGAGTTTTGTAAAAAGAAAAAAAAATACTTTTGTTAGGCAACTCATTCTCCTCCAATTGAGTTAATGATAAAAATATTTTTCAAAATATTTTAGCCAATCAAACATGAGAAATTAGAAAATTTTGTACCAAACACAACCTAAATGTGTTATTTTAGTCCTTGAGCTAACCGATGCTAATATCTTTTAAACTAAATCGGTATTTAAGAAACATAAAAAGAAAAAGAAAAAAGAAAAATTTGTTGAGAGTTATTTTTTATTTATTTTTGGTTGCTGATGAAAATTAACCCCTTTTTCTTCTCGACCTTTGTTAAGTTGATAGTTAAGGTGAGTTGTAGTATGGTCATCCACTAAAAATATACCTTAATTGATTAACTAAGGTCTACAACTTACTCTATAAACCTCTCGAGTGTTTCAAGTAAAAATAGCACGGACTAGCCAATTTCCAGACGGCTTGATAATAGGCTAGATTCATGTAGTTTAACGTCTATTTATACTCCAACTTCATTATGCTTCACTGTCCTAGGAAGGTTAAATGATGTTAAAATGGCTCTAATTGTGGATCTTATGTTTCGCAGGAGCAAGTTGAGCTTATGAGGACCTAGTATGGTGTTTGGAGCTAAATTAAAGCGAGAAAGACCCTTTGGAGTTAAGAGCGGGTGAAAGAAGGAAGAAGAAATGCGAAGGCAGAACGATACGCCATTAGCGCGTCCATTAGCGCGGATGCGCTAGTTCAGGTGCAATAGGCAGATTGGAAGGCCATTAGCGCGGCCATAGCGCGACAGCGCTAGCCCAGCAGTCAGATACAGAACACATTGCCTTTAGCGCGGCCAGTAGTGTGGCTGTGCTAGTCCAGTTCCCCACGCGTTTATTTAGGGGTAAAGTTGGAAGCTTGGGGACAATTCCACTTAACCTATAAAAGGTGCCGTTCGCCCAAAAGAAAAGATATCAAGGTTTTAAGGTCTTGTTCAAGGCAAAGAGAGGCAAGGAGGAC
The DNA here is from genome assembly GCA_005239495.1 of Nicotiana undulata. Lineage (NCBI taxonomy): Eukaryota > Viridiplantae > Streptophyta > Magnoliopsida > Solanales > Solanaceae > Nicotiana > Nicotiana undulata. The sequence continues at coordinate 89,707 of ML255194.1, forward strand.
AATTGGGCATCAAATTTCATCTTTCTTCCTTGTGTTTTGATGAATTCTCTTGTTGTTATTATCAGCACAATTGTGAGTAGCTAATTTATTTAGTCTAAGGTTTTGGTGGAACTTGTTGAAGGATGAACATCTTGTTATATTAATATAGTTTGCCCGGTTTAATCTCTATTTGTTCAACTAAGTTCTTGTTGTAGTTGATTGAAGGACCCTCAATTAGTTGTGCATATTCAATATGTATCTACTCGGAGAGAGTGCATATTTAGGTCGTTGTTGAACAACATCACTCCCAAAGTATAGGAGGGATCCATAACCGAGGGTTTAAATGTGGGATTAGGGAAAACAAACCTGGGTGCAATCTAAAGTGACATGTAATAAAAGCTAGCTAGCGTAACTCGGGAGAGTGCGTCTAGTAAATTGTCATAATTACTCGGGAGAGATTTACGGTAACAAGAGTGCTCATGATTGATAGAGACGATTAAGCCAAACTATATGAAACATAACATGAAGGGATTCTATCAATAGGGGAAACCACAACCTTAGATCCTTCTCTTATTTGTTTACAATCCAATCATAGTTAGCTTTTAGTTTAATAAATTTTATTCAGTTATAGTTAGTAGAAACCTCAACCATTGTTATTCACAATATTTGGGAAGTTGATTACGAAGAATCAAGTGAGTCTGACACTGGTAATTGATAGGTTAATTCCCTGTGAGATTCGACTCTGGTCTAAATACTCAGATTATATTTGCAACGTCTGCTTAGTCCTTTTCATAAGGCATAGTTGGGCGTGATCAAATTTTGGCGTTGTTGTCGGGGAATTAACGGTGTTATCAATTACAGTTGGTATAAACACAAAAAATTCTTAGTGTAGTCAATTTTCTTCATTTTCAATCTATATATTGAAATTTAAACGTTTGATGACTTGGTTGTACAGGTGCATGCCTAGAAACTCATCAAAAATTGGTGAAGTGTTTGAATCCTTATCAGACCCCGAGAAAGTTTTCAAGGCCTTGAACCAGGCCAACCGGAAAAGAAAACAACAACAATCAACTGAACAACTTGAACCAAACATGGCAGACCTGGTAAACAACAGGAACAACAATGAGGATGACGTGGTAGACCCAGCTGCGCAGGGTGTGGCGCCTCTTGTGCCAGAGGCTCATTTATATGACTAGGCACAACCCACGATGGAGAATTTGGCCACATCAATAGTAGTCCCACAGATACAGGCTGAATCTTTTCAGATCACAAACAACATGATGCACTTATTGCAGAACAAGGGACTATTTTCGGGGTCATACATTGAGGATCCCCAATAGCATTTGAAGAATTTCCTGTTGATTTGCAAAACTCAAAGGCAGCCGAACGTAACTCAGGAAGCAATAAAGCTGTTGTTGTATCCATTCTCAGTGACAGAAGCAACCCGAACTTGGCTAAACTCACTCCCCAACAATTCCATCACTACATGGGAGGAGTTAGTCAAGCAGTTTGTGAACAAGTTCCATCCACCCAACAAAACAGCTCAGCAGATTGATGAGATTTTGAGCTTCAGACAGAAACCAACGGAGACAATGCAAGAAACATGAGAACGATTTAAAGGGATGTTGGTTATATGTCTGCACCACGGTATTCCAGAGCAGATGTTGGGGCAGCGGTTTTATATGGGTCTGGCAGATAGTGTGAAAGCAAATGTTGATACTTTAGCTGGTGGAGCATTCTTGAACAAATCATGGAGAGAAAGCCAGATCCTACTTGACAAAATGGCATAGAATTCGGGGTGGACAACCAGGAATGCACCCATCACTCCAGTAGTTCACTCAGTGGCCTTAGATCTATCCAACACTCTTGCTGAAAATATGGCCACCTTAATGACACAGACGAGCATACTCACTAAAAAGGTGGAGGAGGGGCATAAGAAGCAAGTGCATATTGTGGATACAACCAATGGGGCTTATGCACATCTTGAATTAGTCATCCACTTGGTAATCAGTGGAATGCTGAATGTGATCATCATCACTACCCTGAAAACATGAACTATGTGTCTAATTATGGGGGCCAGAGACAGGGTGGTCAGAATTGGGGCCAGCAAAATCAGCCATACAGGCCAGCTCAGCCGCAACAAAACAATGGAAATATGGGAGACATGCGACCTCACGGTAATGTTGCGCCTTATCAAAGGCCACAAGGGTACAATAATCAGAATCAGCAACATGCTTATCACCCTCCTCAGCAACAACATGCTGGGAGACAGGAAGAGGGGTTTTCTAGACTCGAAGCAATGATGCAGCAGGAGTGAAAGAGTAGATGCACATGAGTCAGCCATAAAGAATATTGAAGTGCAAATGGGCCAGATCTCGATGTCTTTGAATAATCGTCCTCATGGGATATTGCCTGCGGACACTCAGGTAAATCCAAAATATCAGGGCCCATAGCAGCTTATGACAGTGAGTCTACGCAATGTCAGAGACTTAGACTTGGAGAAAGAAAGGGATCGAGAAAGCAGACAGGCTGAGACACTTATACCAGTACCCATTGAAATTAATGATTCAGTAAGACTGATGGAAGAGACAGTGCAGCCTGCTCAGGAAGAAACCAACACACAGATCGAGGCTGAGAAAGAAGCTGAGACATCCCAGGAACCGGTAATAGAGGTAGTGTCTGATAAAGAAAAATCCCAAGTCACTGAGAAGAAGAGACCTCCATCACCATTCTCATATAGGCTGGCCAAGTATAAAAAAGATGAGCACTACAAGAAATTCTTGGAAATGTTGAAACAAATAATATTCCTTTGATTGATGCTTTGAAGGAAATGACTGGCTATGCAAAAATGATGAAGGACTTGATGTCGCGAAAATTTGATTTCCAAGACTTGGCCACAATGACTCTTACTCAGACCTGCAGTGTCGTTGTGACCAGACCAATTGCTGAAAAGTTGTCTGATCCAGGGAGTTTCACAATTCCCTGTACTATTGGTAACTTTGCCTTTGCCAAGGCATTCTATGATTTGGGGGCTAGCATTAATCTTATTCCCCTAACCATCTATAAGAGATTGTGGATTGTTAGAGCTAAACAGCCATCCATGTTGTTGCAACTGGCAGACAGAACGGTGAAAAGGCTTTCAGGCATTCTTGATGACGTGCTGGTACAAGTAGGGAAATTTGTATTCCCTGTGAATTTTGTGATTCTGGTTTGTAGAGTGGATGAAAAGATTCCCATAATGTTGGGAAGGCCATTCTTGGCCACGGGGCGAGCTCTCATTGATTGTGAAACTGGGGAGCTCAAGATGAGGTTGAACGATGAGGAGATAACATTCAACGTGCAAAAATACATGAGGCAACCAAGTGAATTCGCCAATTGTTCTCTTATTGATGTCGTGTATGTAATCCTGGAAGAGGATGATGAGTCATTTGCTATTGAGGACCCCCTTGCTACATGTCTTATGAATTTGGATGAGGTGAATGGGGAAGAATTGGCAGAATGGGTGCTCGCTCTTGAGGGCAGAGGCTTTTGGCAGAGATCACTTGAATTTGAGCCTCTGCACTTAGAAAAAAAAGAGACTCCACCAACCAAGTCGTCCGTAGAAGAACCACCAAAACTGGAATTGAAGCCACTGCCAGCCCATCTCAGGTACGCGTTTCTCGGACCTAACTCCACATTACCTGTTATTATCTCATCCAGTTTGTTAGATGTGCAGGCACAACAACTTTAACAAGTACTCACAGAGTGTAAGACTGCCATTGGGTGGACCATGACAGACATTAAGAGGATCAACCCGGCATATTGTATGCACAAAATTCTACTGGAAGAGGGGCACAAACCTTCCAGGGAACACCAAAGATGGCTGAACCCCAACATGAAGGAAGTGGTGAAGAAGGAAATTATTAAGTGGTTGGATGCGGGAATCATTTTCCCCATCTCTGACAACACTGGGTTAGCCCGGTGCATTGTGTTCCTAAGAAGGGTGGCATAACGGTTGTAAAAAATGACAACAATGAGATGATATCTACAAGAACCGTCACAGGCTGGAGAATTTGCATGGACTACAGGAAATTAAATCTAGCCACCCAGAAAGACCACTTCCCAATTCCCTTCATTGATCAGATGCTAGACAGACTGGCATGGAGGTCTCACTTATATTTTCTGGATGGGTACTCGGGGTACAACCAAATCTCCATTGCTCCAGAAGACAGGGAAAAGACCTCGTTCACATGTCCATATGGGATTTTTGCCTTCAGAAGGATGCCCTTTGGCCTATGCAATGCACCCTCCACATTCCAAAGGTGCATGATGGCCATATTCACTGACATGGTCAATGATATAATGGAGGTGTTCATGGATGATTTCTCAGTGGTGGGAAACTCATTCGATGAGTGCCTAGAAAATGTGACCCGAGTGTTGAAGAGGTGTATTGAGACTAACCTTGTACTTAATTGAGAAAAGTGCCATTTCATGGTACAAGAAGGTATAGTCTTGGGACGCCTGGTATCAAGCAAGGGAATCGAAGTGGATCGTGCTAAAGTTGATGTGATAGCAAAGCTTCCACCTCCCACTTCAGTCAAAGCAATAAGGAGCTTCCTCGGGCATGCCGGCTTCTACCGGCGATTCATCAGAGACTTCTCCAAAATTGCCAACCCCCTGTGTAAGTTGCTAGAAAATGATAACCTTTTTTGTGTTTTCTGATGATTGCAGGATTGCATCTGAGGAAGAGGAAGAGGAAGAGCAAGTAGAAGTGAGAGAGGAAATGCTCGCTCAGGAGCATGTTGCCGACGTAGCAGGCCCGTCTAGGGCCAGTCGGGGTCAGAGGATGGACCACATGGAGCAAGAGATGGCAGGTTTATGGACCTCGGTTGCTGACTTGGGGTTGATAGTTGATGCGCTAGCCACCCAAAATGCCAAATCAGAAAAGAAAATCATGGGGTGGCTGCGAGCCCTGGGTCGTGCATGTCACCTGGACCCAGGGACAGTCTCCGACCAAGATTGAGCCTTCAAGGAAGTTTCTCTACCTCACTTTGCTTTATTTTGAATGCTGTGAGGTTATGTCTTCATTTTAAGTGTGGGGTGGGGGAATGATTCATTGTATATGTACACTACTACTTAAAATAACACGGTGACTTAAATAATTACACTACTACTTAAAATAACAAAAACAAAAGCAAACAAAACTCAAAAGGAAAATAAAGGAAAACAACTAACAATTACTTTCCTACATATAGTGGACTCTTCCTGACGACGGATCTCTTAGACAATTTTCTTGAGGGAAGTAAGTCTACAGAAAATATCAAAAATATTTTTTTGTTTTAGGTAGTGTAGTAACTACTCCTTGATTTTTCTTTGGGCCGCGGTTCTTTTCCAAGGGTTTTGCTTGAACCGAGTGTAGTTAGTTTTTTTGTTTATTTTGTTTTTAGTTTTTATTAGGTGTTTATGGGCGATGAGCTGAAATAGGAAAATAATCCCTTAGCGTTGTTACACCTGAACACAATAGACACTAGAGTGTGACGCTTAGGCTCAGTTGTTGATTCTTGTAGAGTGCCTTAAATTTGTATGTTGTAACTGACTTGAATACTCAATGAGAGTGTCTTGATAAGCCAATCTGGAGTGTGTCATGTGCCATATGTGTGTGAGGTGTATTGCATTATATTCTATGATCCACATTTGATGCCTAGAACTTACCCTGTGTGTTTGCAAAGCGAAATAGTAGCTTCATTCACTCTTAGAAGTGATATAGGCATCTCTTTGTTAAGCCAGATATAAAGTATACCCACCTAAATGTAATCTATCATAGTTAACCCCGTTGAGCCTATAAGCCTGTTTCTTTGGCAACCACATTACAAACCTTACCCAATTATTTGAACGACCCATCTGTTTGAACCCTTTACCTCCCACGAGCACTTGAATTGTTATAGAATATGTAAAAGTCAAAGTTTGGGATGCTGGTTTGGTTTTTTAATGGAATCAAAGAAATAGAAAGAAAGGTGCAGAAGTTTGAAAAATGAAAGAATAAGCGCCACTTGAAAAAAATATAGACAATAAATGAATGTAGTCCTTGATAAGTGGTGACTTGATACAATTTCACCTAAAGGAGTTTAGGGGTAGTATAAAGAGAAGTGTGGTGGAATGTCTGGCCTGGCATAAGTATGGCCTGAAAGCTAAAGTAATTGTATTAAAAAGTGCTTAGGGATGCTAGTCACTATATCCAAATATATCCTACCCGTCCCTTAGCCTACATTACAACCAAATGAAGTCCTACTTGATCTTATATTGAATGAGGCTCGATTAGTAGAGTAGTACAATATGGGCAAGCCTATGGTGCATCTTTGTGGCATATGAATGTTTTTTCTGAGAGTGAGTGAATTATGTCTATCTGAGTTCCTAATTGTTCTTAATGTTATTACTTGTGGAACTACTCTCTTGTGTGATGTGAGGGCACTTGATTCATGACGGAAAGGTAAGTCTTGACCTTTGTACAAAGTAGAGTAAGGAAGTATGAATATTGCACGACACGTGAGAGTCGACTCTTGAGGCATAAATGTTACATTGCTAGGAACAACTCTTGTGATATGTTCGTGGTTTGACACGTTCGGGAAATGCTTAGTGTAAGGACCTTTGTAGAGTATGGTGGATTGCTCGAGGACTAGCAATGCTTTAAGTGTGGGATGTTGATAATAGGCTAGATTCATGTAGTTTAACGTCTATTTATACTCCAACTTCATTATGCTTCACTGTCCTAGGAATGTTAAATGATGTTAAAATGGTTCTAATTGTGGATGTTATGTTTCGCAGGAGCAAGTTGAGCTTACGAGGACCTAGGATGGTATTTGGAGCTAAATTAAAGCGAGAAAGACCCCTTGGAGTTAAGAGCGGGTGAAAGAAGGAAGAAGAAATGCGATGGCAGAATGATATGCCATTAGCGCGGCCGCGCTAGTTCAGGTGCAATAGGCAGATTGGAAGGCCATTAGCGCGGCCATTAGCGCCCAGTAGAGCGACCGCTCTAGCCCAGCAGTCAGAAACAGAACATATTGCCTTTAGCGCGTCCAGTAGCGGGGTTGCGCTAGTCCAGTTCCCCACGCGTTTATTTAGGGGTAAAGTTAGAAGCTTGGGGACAATTTCACTTAACCTATAAAAGGTCCAGTTCGCCCAAAAGAAAAGATATCAAGGTTTTAAGGTCTTGTTCAAGGCAAAGAGAGGCAAGAGGCAAGGAGGACAATTGGGCATCAAATTTCATCTTTCTTCCTTGTGTTTTTCCCATTTATGATGAATTCTCTTGTTGTTATTATCAGCACAATTATGAGTAGCTAATTTATTTACTCTAAGGTTTTGGTGGAACCTGTTGAAGGATGAACATCTTGTTATATTAATATAATTTGCCTGGTTTAATCTCTATTTGTTCAACTAAGTTCTTGTTGTAGTTGATTGAAGGGCCCTAAATTAGCTGTGCCTATTTAGTATGTATCTACTCGGGAGAGAGTGCATATTTAGGTCGTTGTTGAACAACATCACTCTCAAAGTATATGAGGGATCCATAGCCGATGGTTTAAAGGTGGGATTAGGGATAACAAAATATTGGGTGCAATCTAAAGTGAGTTGTAATAAAAGCTAGCTAGCGTAACTAGGGAGAGTGTGTCTGGTAAATTGTCGTAATTATTCGGGAGAGATTTACGGTAACAAGAGTGCTCATGATTGATAGAGACGATTAGGTCAAACTATATAAAACATAACAGGAAGGGATTCCATCAACAGGGGGAACCACAACCTTAGATCCTTCTCTTATTTGTTTACAATCCAGTCATAATTAGCTTTTAGTTTAATTAATTTTATTCAATTATAGTTAGTAGAAACCACAACCATTGTTATTCACAATATTTGGGAAGTTGATTACGAAGAATCAAGTGAGTCTGACATCGGTAATTGATAGGTTAATTCTCTGTGGGATTCGACTTTGGGCTAAATACTCAGATTATATTTGGAACGTCCGCTTAGTCCTTTTTATAAGGCATAGTTGGGTGTGATCACTGCTCATCCAAAAAGTAGTCAGTGTTTGTAAAGTCATTGAAAAATAACCACTATTTTGCTGCAACACGGAAAGTTTCAGCATAATATCTGGAGATCGGTGCACCTGTGTATAAACATCCAACATATATGTTGGAACTCCAACACACGAAAAGTTCCAGTATAATATACTGGAGATTAGAACATTGGTGCTCCAATCTCCAGTATATTATGTTGGACCGGTATATTATACTGGAACTCCAGTATATTATACTTGAGTATTTTTGCGGACTTTGAATAATGTTTTCGTTCAGATTTATCTTTACATGAAAAGTGACTAAATTTCTATTATTTTTGAAACTGTGGCTTTTTTGAATGACCACTTGTATGTCTGACTATTTTGAATTTCTCCCGTGTTTCAATCAACAACACACCGAACTTAGCAATATTACAAAAAGAAAGAAAAAAATTGTATTTTTACGATTTCACAGAAATATGCCTAATTAAGCCCCAAAATAGAAACCTCATAGGCTAAAAATAGAAAGAAGTCTAAGATGGAAAATCTAACCAGAAACAAGCTAATATTCATAGCCTTCTTGATTAATCAATACAAACAAATCTCTCTGTAACAATCTCGTTTGTTCCGAAATTTTTAAGATGCTATAGTAAAATACTGTTATAGAAAACAAATATTACAGTCAAACCTCTCTATAATAACCTCATTTGTTCTAATATTTTTTTGACTACTATAGTGAAGTGACGTTATAGAGAATATATATTATAACATAACATAAAATCGATTTCGAAAAAAAAAGAACTTTTATACCGAATAATTGTTATATAAAAATGATGTTATAGAAAGATTGATTCCAAAAAATCTTAGCCGTTACAATGAAATATTGTTATAACGAATGACTTTTATAGAAAGGTACCGTAATATGCAGTTGAACATTGAATATGTGATCACAAGCAAAACTTAAAGTTTGACTGAAAATGCACACTTTAAGAAACAGCAAACTTAATCATTTGCACAAAGTTTAAGAAGAGAAAAGGAGAGTCAAAAGGCAACAGAAAATTTCCTATCCACTACATCCAAAATTATGAATGATTAACCATTCCCAGATTCTAGACTACATTAACTGATTGGAGTTAAGATTAAGGAAAAGAGAAAAAGGGAAAAAATGGAGTCAAAACAAGGTTTGCTTTGAGTTACAGCAAAGAGCAAGAAGCAGAGAGAATGAACATCGAAACGTCGGACAAAAAAGCTTTGACTCATCTGCCATCGGAAGATGTGAAAGAGTCAGCGAAGCCAGAGGGCCGGGTTGGTATACTAGTTTGAGTGTTGTCCAAACTTGGAAGGTACGACGAAGAAGATGAATCCATGTGACTTCTACCTTCATAAGCCTGCCACTTCTTAAGAGCCTGAGGCAGTGACATGTCGAGATCAATACCATATATGTCCTCTGAGCATTGAACAGAGGGTCTCCATAGCTCCACTAGAGATGAAAGAACATTGACAGCATGACCCATGTCGGGTCTTTGATATGGTTCCCTCGCACAACAGTGTCCAGCTAGCTCGGCTACAGTGTTGATGCTGGCAAGCGTTTCCTCGTTGATGTCAATTGTGGGGTCAATTGCCTTTCGGAATGTGTCCTTATTAATGTGCATTCTACGGAACCACGTTACTAGATGCATGCTCTCCTCGGGTTGGCTTTCGTCAAGAGCCCTTCTTCCCGTTATGAGTTCCATCAAAATCACACCAAAACTAAACACATCCACTTTCGTTGTTACTCTTCCAGTCACTGGCAGACAGGCGGAAAAAAAAAACAGGTTTAGCTTATGCCTTATCAACAAATAGAGGTTTAGCTTACGCCATATCAAACTGACAGAGAATTAAGTACGTAAATCTGGCCTTAAGAGGAACTTCACTTCACACTTTATCAGTACAGGGGATTTTGAAACTAGAAGGTGGTATCATCTCATTTCTTCAACCTTAAAAAGAATACATTTACCATTTGTAACTCAGTAATCACAACATCAAGTGGTTTAACACAGAGCAAATGAATGCATGATTCATGAGTTCTTGCCCATGGACTTGAGCGTAACGTAATTGACTAAGAAATGAGATAGAAACAAAAAATTTCGGATACATAATTTTGTAGGAGAAGAAAAATGCTAATATTGATTAGACCAGTGTTATCAAAGGCGCGCTTAAGCCCTGAAGCGAGGCTCAAAACATGTTGAGTGCTTCGCCACGCTTTCTGGGCGCTTTAGTATTGCATCAAGGCTTTGAGGCATACTTTTTCCTTGCCAATGAGTGTAATCTTGAAAAGACAACATTAAACAATTGATATTTCACTTTATCGTAATTTTTTTCCAATTTCTTTGTCCATATATATGTTATTCATGCTTATAATTATTAGTCTTGGACTACATATACATATTTTTACTTTTTCTCCAGTTGCGCCTTTTTTCACTAAAGCCCACGCTTTATTTGCGCTTAAAGCCCCGATGGACCTTAGAGCTTTTTTGCGCTTTTCGTCTTTGATTACACTGGATTAGACCAACAAGTAGATTTAATAAACTAATATCAAAAGGCTAGATCTTTGGATTAGACTTAACCACTAATCATTTAACTCCCGAATGATAGAATGATAGCTACCTACAACTAAGTTTCTTTTAGATCCACCCGTCTAGGTTCAGTGCATGCTTTAAAGGTTGGCGATTGAAATCTTTTATATCTAACCACAAGCAGCATAAAAACTACATCAGGAATTTAAAACAAAGAACACAAAAGAAAGCGGGAAAAGATATACCTGCATATTCTGGTGCCAGATATCCAAATGTCCCAGCAATCCTTGTCTCTATAGATCCTTTTCCTTCTGGAGCAAGTCGAACAAGGCCAAAATCTGCAACCTTAGCCCTCATATCGTCACCTAGAAGAATATTGGACGGCTTAAGATCCCTGTGAATGAAACTCTGGTGGGCTAAACTGTGGAGGTATTCTACTCCCCTAGCAACATCCAATGCAATTGTTAACCTATTTGTCCATTCCAGCGGCTTAAGCCCTTCCTCCGCCCAGTTAAAAATATGGCTGCTTAGTGTCCCTTGAGGCATGTATTCATAAACAAGGAGCTTTTCATTCCCATCAAGACAATACCCGAGTAGAGCAACGAGATGCCTATGCCTAACCTTGGTCAAAACCGCAATCTCAGATTTGAATTCATTGAGTCCCTTCCCAGTGATAACTCCACCTTCCATTCTCTTGACGGCAATCTTCGTCCCGTCGTGCAACTCCCCTTTGTAGACTGTGCCAAAACCTCCTCGACCTAGTATGTTATCTTCACTAAAATTATTGGTCACAGTCCTCAGAACTTGAATGGAAATCACCATATTTCCACCTTCGGCCATTGGAAGATCACTTGTTTCACTAATAGAAACAGTATGAGTCTCGCCAACTGCACCGACAGTGACACTAGATCCTGCAACTGTGACCTTCACATTATCATTGTCCGAACCAGAATGGCGTGGATGAATGACCATTGCATTAGGACTTTGCACTCGAGTAAAACGCTTTTGTTTGCTTCTGTACAAATAGAAAGCTGCTATCCCAATCAAACAAAGCACCAAGATGGCCCCGATTACAGAAAATACTATAATTTGTATCCAGCTTTTGGACTTTGTATGTGCAGCTTGTGCACTTATGTCACCGCCAGAACCAGAGCTCGGTGAACCTGATGTACCGGGAGAAGTAGTGCCTTGGGAAGTTGCATTAGTCTTCTCCTTCCCAATATCACGGTTTCCACTGGTTTTCAAGATCACATTATTCCTAAAAGAGGGTAATTTACCATATATTTGGTTGTTCGATACATCTAACTCTGCAAGACTTGCCAAGGTTGTGAGTTCCTCGGGAATTGAACCCGTGAGATTATTATCTGCAAGAACTAATCTTTGCAGTGACTTCAACGAAGCAAATTCAGGAGATATTATTCCTGAAAGCCCCATATTCTGGAAATTTACAATGGTAATGTTCCCGTTATTACAAGTTATCCCAAACCAGTCCACACAAGGATCATTTCCCTTCCAATTCTCCGCAAACTTCCTCGGATAATTCATCGATTTCGCAATTAAAAGCAATGTATTGACTCTCGGATCACAATCACCGGGTACTGGTAAACAAAAACTATTGGTATCTTTCATCAAATCCATAGAAACTGAATCTTTGAACTTGGGAACCGGTCCTTGAAACAAATTATTAGTCAAGTTAACAACTTTCAAAGATTCTTGATTCACCAAAGAAGTAGGCACTGGTCCCGTAAAAGAATTATCTCTAACACTCAATACCTCCAAAGACTTTAACCCCGAAAAGTCGGGTAAAGGGCCTGAAAATCCATTGTCATTTAACCAAACCTCCCTCAAGAATGTCATGTTCTGTAAAACATCAATTCCTCCACTAAGATTCTGTCCATTTAACCATAAAGACTCAATCAACGAACCCGAAAAACTAGAAGGCAATTCACCCTCCAAGTTATTAAGAGCTAAATGCAAGCTCACTAATCCAGGAAACTCATCAGCTCCTAAAAACTCAGGAATTTTTCCAGTAATATTAGCTGAATTTGCTGAAAAATCTTGAATTACTGAAGCATTTTTAAGGCTTTCAGGTATACTCCAACTAACAAATGGATTATTATCAATATTAACTGATATTAATGAAGTCATACCACTAAAGAAATCAACAGGAATTGAACTAAACTGATTATTACTAATAATTAACACTTGTAATGAACTTAATCCATTTAAACTAGGTAAAGGTCCAGAAATTTTATTCCATTGAAGCTCTAAATGCTCAAGTGCAGTAAGTTTAAATAGTTCTTGTGGCAAAGTACCTTCAAGATTTTGGTGTCCAATTTGGATCCGGGTGACCCGTTTGTCCATTGAACAACCCACGTGGTTCCATTTGCATGGATCCGGATCCAACCAACCCATTTCTTGAGGTGGATTTAGGCTCTTTTTCAAAGTTAACATCACTGTGGCATCATTTTCTTGAGATTTTACACCAGAAAAAAATGCAGACAAAAAACCAAGAACCAAAAAAGGTACAAACTTTAACCCAAGATGGGTTTTTTTCATCTTAAACAAGAAAAAAGATAGAAACTTTAAGCTTTTTTCTGTATGAAAAAACAAGGATCTTGTCTTTTTAAGCAAAATTGGAAGAGGGGGGTTTTTCACGATTTAATTTAGAGGAGCATTTATGGAATGTGGGGCTTTGTAGGGAAGGAGGGAAGGAAACAGTAAAGAGTAAGCAAAGCTTTGAGAGTAGCAAAAGTTGACTGAAAGCTATAAATGGAGGGAGCTGGCAACAAGCAAGAAGAGAGTAATTACAAAAGTTGGATGATTCTTGCTTGGGAACATGGTCCCAAGCCATATAAGGACAACAACTTGCAATTCATTTCATGTTTGGCCATAAATATTTAACTGTGGCAAAAATTTACTTATCGGTACAATTGTTGGTAAAATTGTTGTCATGTAATCAGGAAGTCATATATTCGAGTCATAAAAATAACTTATTGCAGAAATATTTAGTAACGTTACGTATAATAGACGGCTCAAGAACATATAAGGCCTAAAGCCAAAATTTAATATGAGGCCTAAATTGTTTTTATTTGAAGTCTATTCTTCTAACCGTTTGAGATATAAAATTGTTAATAATATTTTTTATAATCAATTTTGTTTCAATAATTCCTTTACAATTATAATATAGCCAATTAATCATTTTATCTTTCTTGAGAAATTATTTATCTTAGATGTAATTTTATAGAGCAATAGAAGTATAGAACTATTGGAAGCTTAAAAGTATTGTTGAACACTTGAACCAGGTGAAATCTTGGAAAAAGAAGGTAAGTAAGAATATCGGGAAAAAAATGCTAGATTTCTGAACTATGAAGAGATTGAAAATAAGAAAGATTGACTTAGGAAAAATTAGTAGAGTGTAAGATTTTTACACGTTACCTAATGAAGGAGTAGAAAGTAACAAATTAAAATGTTAGAAAAACTATTAATCTACCCATTTTTAAGTAAGTTAAGTTATTACTTTATTTATATATCTAAAAAGTTTTTTTTAAATATTAAAAACTCTACTTTTATAATAAAAATACTAAATATGATTTTAAACGCCTATAAACCTATTATTTTTTAAATGCGGGGCCCTAAGGCACATGCCTTACCTTCCATAACGTTGGAGTCGGCTCTGCCGTATTGTTCGGTCTTTCCCGAATCTCGTATATAGCGAAAACTTAGTGTATCGGGCTACCCTTTCACGCTAAATCAATAAAAGCAAAAGAGTAATTACATGTAGGGGTGGGCATTGGTCGGTTCGGTTATGAATCTTATCGGTTTAGCATATCAGTTATCGATTTACAAATATGATAAACCGATAATCAAATCGATAAGATATTAGTTATCGGTTATCTATCATTATCGATTCGGTTATCGGTTTACCCGATAAGATAACTCAATCTAGAGTTAAGCAGAAAGAGAAGACAATTCACTCGAGTTAAGCAAAAAAGATAAGAATTCACATATTGTATGCTACCCAATTATGTGTTCTAGAGCCACAACTAATATTTAAAGCATGTTTTATTTTGACAAATTTCGATCTGTGCAATCTCAAAATTTGATACTACAATTCACAAGCATTCCATCTCCAATTCACTGAAAATATTAGTTAACAAGAACATAAATTACAACTTTTTGGTTTCCTGTCAAACCATAATCAAGAGATCAATGTCATTTTTCAGAGTCCAATTGTAGCAAGAGCAACAACAGTACTAGTAATTCAACACTTGTCCAAACATAACTAAAATAGTGTTAATTCTTCAACAACAGTTGTCCAAATACATTAATAACGATACAAATTACTAGCAATTTCACCTTAAAATTAACAAGTACAAACATAGTACTAAAACATGAGTACAAAATAAAGAATCGAAAATAATCAAAAATCCTATATTTTTGTTATCGAACTCTATTGTAAAACTCAAAAGAAATGAACAAAATTTGTTCTTAACAAAGAAGTAATTTTGGAATACAAGCATACGCTAAGATTCTAAGAGTGTGGTTGTACTTTGAATTTTGAAGAAGAATTGTTTAAGAATTGCATCAGAGTTTGAGGAGTGAACTGGAAACTTCAATCTTGAATGTGGCTCGGAAGATTGGGAGAAAAAGAGAGAATGAAACCCTAGATGTATTTATATACTTAAGGGTAAAATCATATTTTTATTAAATCTTATTGGGTTATCGGTTAACCCGTTAAGAAATTGGACAAACCGTAGCCCGAACCGATAACCCAATAGTGAAAAAATACAAAACTGTTACCAAACCGCTAACCCAATAACCCGATATCGATACCCCAATAAGCTTCTTTCGATTTGGGTTATCGGTTATACCCGATATATGTCGAGCCCTAATTACACGTGCATGCTCGTATTAAAACATGTGTCTTACTTTACTTTTTAGTAATCAATAATAAAAGTACTAAATATGATTTTTTTAAACGCCTATAAACCTATAAGTTTTTAAAAATAGGGCCCCCCAAATTTGGGGGCCTAAGGCACATGCCTTACCTTCCATAACATTGGAGCCGGCTCTGCCGTACGGTCCAATCTGTTTCGGACCTCACGCGTAGCGAGAGCTTAATGCATCGAGCTACCTTTTCACGCTAAATCAATAAAAGAAAAAGAGTAATTACATGTGCATGATCATACTAAAACACGTGTCTTACTTTACTTTTTAATAATCGACGTCTCTTTTTATATTTAGCTTTAACTTTAGTAACTTTTCACTCCCTCTATCACAAATTATTTGTCGTATTTTTAAAAAATAATTATCTCAACTTATTCATTTTAAAATTTCAAGATAAAATTAATCATTTCTCCTCTATTTTACCCTTAATATTAGTAATTATTCGTAATACTAAACATTAATTATTCAATGAATAGAGATTATATATTAAGACATCAATAAGAGTAAAATAATTAAAAATTACTCTTAATTAATATTTTTTTGAGGAGCGTGTAAAAGAAAAACACGACAGAAAATTTGAGGCGGACCGAGAACATGATATAGATCACAAAATCCAAAAAGACATTTTGGTACATTATCTACATTTTTAGTTTAAGACCACAGGATATGAGAGTCTTGTACTTTTTGAAATTTTGAGTCTAATCAAACTAATATATATATATATTGAAACGGAGGAAGTATGTGGGGTAAATTGGGAGAAATTCAAAAATAGCAAAATTTATAAGTGGTCATTCAAAAATAGTCACTGTTTCAAAAGTAATCGAAATTTAGCTACTTTTCATGTAAAGATAATCTGAACGAAAACACTGTTCAAAATCCGAAAAATACTCCACCATAATATATTGGAGTTTCAGTATACTTATGCTGGAACTCCAGCATAATATATTGGAGTTCCAGTATAATATACCGGTCCAGCATAATATGTTGGAAATTCATACGCAGGTGCTCCAATCTCTAGTATATTATGTTGGAACTTTCAGTGTGTTGGAGTTTCAGCATAATATGCTGGAAGTTCATACACATGTGCACCGATCTTCAACATACACACGGAAAGTTCCAGCATAATATGCTGGAAGTTCATACACAAGTGCACCGATCTCCAGCATATTATGTTGGAACTTTCCGTGTTGTGATAAAATAGTGACTATTTTTCATTGACTTTACAAACACTGACTATTTTTAAATAACCTGTCCGAATACTGACTAGCCCGTGCTATTATCTTTAGGGTAAATTTGCATGAATAGTTATTTATTATTTGTAAATAATTCAATGTTTATTAATAATGATCTGTTGTGAATATTGTAAGAACTACTTGTCAAATATACTTTCTTCGGTCCACTTTAATTAATTTTTTGGTTCTTTTGTTTGTGGTCCATAATATTTAATTTTTTCAGATAACAAGAGGAATTGACTTCTTTTTTCCGAAGTTACCCTTGAAGTAAAGAGCCCAGGAGCATTTATTATATTTCCAACAAACAAATTAAAGTTAATATGATTAATTTTATTATTAATTAATGCTAAATAATGGTTCCCTTAATACATGTGAAAACATTCAAAAAAAAAAAAAATCTATTAAAGTGGACGGGAGAGAATAATATTTAAGTAAAGTAATTATTTTTAATCGCCAAACTTCTAGTTTTTTTTTTAAAAGAGAATAAATTCCCAACTTTAAAATATCTACGTCTTCCTCAAACTCAAATCCACCTTAATTTCCCCAATCCTTTCCTCTTTTTTTATTTTTATTTAAAAAAAAAAAAAACTTATTTTCCACCTGAATTTCATTTCATCCCACACAAACCATTTTAAAATATCTCTAGTCATCCTCAAATCCTAAAATCCCAACCCACAGTTACATTTCAGCTCAACTCCATAACCAACTCTTAAACGCCTCGCTTTGAAGATTCAGCAGAAAAAGCATTTTCTTTCCTCATGATTATCCAATTCCTTATGTAAGAATTGTTAAAAGGCATGTAAATTCATTGATTATTCTTTTTTTTTTTTTCCATCCATGGCTGTTATTGTACTTAGTTCCCCAACAATTTGCTGCAATAATTTCAATTGTATATCTTTAACTGAGACTAGTAGTAGTACACTACATTTATCAATTGGTTATAATGGGTTAGTTAGAGGAGGAACATGTTCTAGAGTCTTGAATTTGTTTCCTTGTGGGTATGTGATGAATTGTAAGAAAATTAGGGGAAAAAATGTGGGGTCTTCAAGATTTGTGATAAAAAGTTCAAAAAATGATGCTTTATTGGTTAATGTGAAGAAACCTAGAAATGGCATATCTGCTGAGGAAGTATTGAGGGATTTGAAGTCGATTTCGGAACCGAATGAAGCTTTGTGTTTGTTTAAATCTGTAGGGGAAATGCCTAGGGTTGTGCATACTACAGAGACATGCAATTACATGCTGGAATATTTGAGGGTTCATGAGAGGATTAATGATATGGCTCAAGTGTTTGATTTGATGCAAAAACAGATAATATATAGGAGTTTGGATACTTATTTGATTATATTTAAGGGTCTGAATATTAGGGGAGGTGTACGAGAAGCTCCATTTGCTCTCGAAAGGATGAGAAATGCGGGGTTTGTGTTGAATGCCTACTCGTATAATGGGTTGATACATTTGATCCTTCAAGCGGGGTATTGGAAGGAAGGTTTAAAGGTTTATAGGAGGATGGTTTCGGAAGAGCATAAGCCGAGTCTTAAAACGTATTCTGCGTTAATGGTTGCGTGTGGTAAAAGAAGGGATACTGAGACGGTCATGAGATTGTTAAGCGAGATGGATGGTCTGGGATTAAGGCCGAATATTTATACTTTTACCATTTGCATTAGAGTGCTTGGAAGGGCCGGAAAAATTGACGATGCTTGTGCTATATTAAAGAGAATGGATGATGAAGGTTGTGCACCGGACGTTGTTACTTACACGGTTCTCATTGATGCTCTTTGCATTGCTGGCAAGCTGGATGTTGCTAAAGAAGTCTTTGTGAAGATGAAATCCGGGTGCCATAAACCTGATCGAGTAACTTACATCACTTTGCTCGACAGGTTTAGCGATCGTGGAGACTTGGACTCTGTAAGGGACTTCTTGGACAAGATGGAGGCTGATGGCTATAAAGCGGATGTCGTTTCTTTCACCATACTTGTTGATGCTTTGTGCAAAGTAGGAAAGGTCAATGAAGCATTTTCTACATTAGATGTAATGAGGGAAAAAGGGATTTTACCTAATCTTCATACTTATAATTCATTGATTAGGGGCCTGCTAAGAACTAACAGAGTCGATGAAGCATTGGAGCTGTTTGATAGTATGGAATCTCTTGGAATTAAGCTTACAGCTTACACGTATATCCTATTTATCGACCATTATGGGAAGTCAGGCGAGCCTGATAAAGCACTTGAAACATTTGAGAAGATGAAAGTTCATGGAATTGTGCCTAACATTGTTGCTTGCAATGCATCTTTGTATAGTATAGCAGAAATGGGAAGGCTTGGAGAGGCGAAAAGTATATTTGATGGAATTAGAGAGAGTGGATATGTTCCGAATTCTATCACCTACAACATGATGATGAAATGCTATAGTAATGCAGGGAAAATTGATGAAGCTATTAAATTACTCTCCGAGATGATAGAAAGTGGCTGTGATCCTGATGTGATTGTAGTCAATTCATTGATTGACATACTTTATAAGGACGGTCGGGCTAGTGAGGCATGGGCAATGTTTTACAGAATGAAGGATATGAAACTGGCTCCTAGCGTTGTGACCTACAACACTCTACTGGCTGGATTAGGAAAAGAGGGAAAAATTCGAGAGGCCAATGAATTATTTGATAGCATGACTCTTCAGGGGTGTCCTCCAAACACAATCACTTACAATACACTTTTAGATAGTCTATGCAAGAATGGCGAGGTTGATAAAGCCTTGACTCTACTTTATCAAATGTCCGGACCAAATTGCTCTCCAGATGTTTTCACTTATAACACTGTCATTTTTGGGTTGGCTAAAGAAAAAAGGGTAACCGAAGCATTTTTGCTATACCATCAGATGAAGAAGAAAATATATCCCGACTGTGTAACTGTGTATGCTCTTCTTCCTACGCTTGTGAAAGATGGTTCAATTGAGGATGCTGTTAAGATTGTGGAGGGTTTTGTTAACCGGGGTTTGAATAGGTCAGAGAGATCCTTTTGGCTACACTTGATGGAAGGTGTTTTGGGTGAAGCCGAATTAGAGTATTCCATTTCTTTTGCAGAAAGACTGGCATCTAATCGTCTTTGCACAAATGACTTAATAATAATACCTGTTATTAGAGTTCTGTGCAAGCAGAAGAAAGCCCTTGATGCTCATGCACTTTTTGTTAAGTTCAAGAAGGAATTCGGAATTCGTCCAACACTAAGATCATATTATCCCGTAGTTGAAGGACTTCTGGTTGTTCATCTTAAAGAATTGGCGTGGAATCTTTTCAAGGAGATGAAAGATGCTGGTTGTTCTCCCGATGTTTATATCTATAATTTATTTCTTGATGAACTTGGTAAGTCAGGGAAGGTTGATGAACTTTTTGAGCTGTACGAGGAAATGCTCCACAGAGGATGTAAGCCGGTCACGATAACTTACAATATCCTCATTTCTGGTTTGGTGAAGTCTAATAAAGTAGAGAGAGCGATAGATTTATACTATGATCTTGTAAGTCTAGGCGTTACACCTACTCCTTGTACATATGGTCCTCTTATAGACGGGCTTTTGAAGGTTGAAAATTTCGACAAAGCAAAGGACTTCTTTGAGGAAATGGTGGACTATGGATGCCGACCTAATTGTGCTATCTACAATATTCTCATAAATGGGTTTGGGAAAGCAGGTGATCTTGAAGCCGCTTGTGACCTCTTTAACAGAATGAAGAAAGAAGGAGTTAGACCGGATTTAAAGACTTACACCATTCTTGTAGATTGCCTATGCACTGCAGGGAAGGTGGACGATGCTCTGCACTACTTTGAGGAACTGAAGTCAGCTGGCCTTGATCCTGATTTGATTTCTTACAACCTTATGATCAACGGAGTCGGGAAGTCTGGTAAAATGAAGGAAGCATTGCATCTTCTTGATGAGATGCAAAGCAGAGGAGTTACCCCAAACCTTTATACCTATAATTCCTTAATACTCAATCTTGGGATTGCTGGAATGTTGGAGGAGGCCGGAAAGATGTATGAAGAACTTCAGCGGCTGGGTCTTGAGCCCAATGTTTTTACATATAATGCTCTTATCAGAGGGTACAGCAAGTCTGGTGATCCGGATGGTGCATATGCTGTTTATGAGAAGATGATGGTTGGGGGCTGTAGCCCAAATACTGGGACTTTTGCTCAGCTACCTAATTAAAGCCGGTCCTTTTAGGTTCTTCTTCCAAAGTGAAGCTTCTGAGATTGAGTTCCTAAACTCCGCCTCGGGCTGCTAAGGTATATATACTCATTCCATCACTCCATGGAACGTGCTGGGAATGTCAATTATTTCTGCGCTTGTTGAATTTTCAAAACATGCTTACCAAAAAAGTTTTTCAAGATATAATTGCTAAATTTTGTTGTTCCTCAGATCATCGTGTACCCTGCTCTCCAATTTATCCCCGAAAAAATAAGAAAGAGAAAAATTGTTTGTTTCCTTTTCCGTTCTCAGAACATCAATGCGTACAAGCTAGAAGTTATTTTCTTGTCAACAATGGGAGTTAGATTGGCTAAACTTTTAACCTTAATTTCTTGGTTCTTTTCTGCAGGGGTTACGTCTGCTGATCCGACGTTATTATTTGAAAAGAGAGGTAGAGTTTATTCACTTGTTTGCAGCTCTTAGATGTATCCCAGGTTTGTTAGGCTCTGCTGCGCACCTCAAAGGCTTCGGAATTCATTTGTAAGGCGCTCTGTAAATTCCAAAATGTTGTCTATATAGTGTTAATAGTTGATTGTTGTAGGTTCATCCCTGTGCATCTTGTAAGAATAGTCGACAGTCTTAGCAATAACTATAGCATATCTCTTATGCTTGGTCAGAATACATGGTTCCAAACTGTAGATAACCAACCAATGTGGAGGGAAAACTCTTACTGAAGTCTTGTCAAGAATTGTCGAGATCACCTTACCTTGTATTTTTTTTTTTTTTGAAGTGTACCAAGTATTGTTCCAATTATCTCTTATGATCAATTCAGTTCAGTTTTTAGATCCGTTCATGGTTTATTTTAGATCTGTTTATGCTTTCCTTACTGCTTCTGCATTTACAACTTTCTTGAGCCTTCAACATTTCCTTTTGGAATTTGACTGTTGCTTTCCTTAGTCGGATCTCCAGATGTGAAAAGTATCCATTTCTGAGAGACATAGTATATCTCTTGGCTAAAATCGTTTGTAATGGAGATAAATAAAACATTTCCACTGTATACAAATACAAAAAGTAGTGCCTCTTGAATTACAAAAAAGGCAACCAGGTGCACTAAGCTCATGTTATGTGCAGCGTCAGAGGGCCGGACCACAGGGGGTCTATTGTAATAGTTGAAATGAAGAATGGCATTTATAGTCATTAGAGGAGCTATTTCCATTGAATTTGGGGTCTATTTTCAATATCTCAACTCAACATTAAGGGTCGGTTAGTTCATTTACTAGCTATGCGAAGATTATAATGCAGGGGTCATTTATGTGGTGATTAATATAAGTTTTTTTTTTCATTCTTATACGCTATTTGAAACTTTATTACCCTTAATGTCCATGTTTAGCTAATTACCGGGCATAAACAAGTTTTGTTTACAAAATATATACAATCCACCTTAAAAGGCTCCCAAATCCATTATTTGTGCCTTCAATAAAGGGAGTTAGTTACACCCTTTACTTAATGGTGATAATCCCATGCTTACGCACATTTCAAATATACGCAATGCCCGTATTTGACAACTTAGAAAAAATATATGTAAGCAAATCATGCATCAAACTCTTCTCTGGCGGATTGACATTTCATATCAGTGGCATTCCCATTTTTGGGAAGTTTGGCTGCTTTTGTGGGCGGAATTGCATTGCCTTTGTCTCTGGTTTACCCTTGTTTCATGTGGATTTCAAACAAGAAACCTAGCAGAAACAGCTTAATGTATTGCCTTAACATGATTCTTGGAAGTTTGGTTATATTGATTAGCGTTGTACAAGTTGCTGGTGGTTTGAAAGTTTGGTTTGCAAGGAACTGATCCCCTGATTTACTCGTGGTAGGCTCTGAGATAACAGTACTAACTATAGAAGCAAGAAGCAAGAAAGCAACAATGGAGCAAATGATTAGAAATGGCTTATAAGAAGTAGTAGTCATGATTTTGGGGGTATTATTGTCTTCGTGTGGCTGTTTCTTCTGTTAACTTGGCCTTTGAATTTGTATGTGTTCTGGTTGCCTACACCTGTGATGAGCAGCAAGACAAGAATGATTTATGCAGTTAAATACAACTAAAATATCATACAACTTAAATACAAATTTTATACAATATGTCTTTTATCTATTTTATATCTGATTTATATATAGTAAAAAAGAATTTATACAACTAATTATATATTATTCAATTTATCTACAACTTATCTATAACTTTCACACATTATTTTTACCTAGTTAAATACAACTACAATAACATACAACTTAAATACAAATTTTATACAAATTGTCTTTTGTATATTTTGTACCTGATTTATACATAGTAAAAACAAATTTCATACACCTATATATTATGCAACTTATCTACAACTTTTATACATTGTTTCTACGCAATTATATACAACTACAATATCATACAACTTAAATATAATTTTTATCCAATATATATAAACAACAAAATAAATTTTTTCTACAATTTCGTAAATATAATGTAAATCATGAAATTCAGTCAAAATCAAGTCTAATCTTCACCAAAACACTCTCAAAATTGAGATATAAACTCCAAACCATATTCCCAATTGTTTGCAACAACACCTAATCTAAACAAATAATATTTTTTGAAAACCCGAATTCGAAGCTTCAAAACTTTTTAATGGTTGTCAATGGTGGAATTGTTGCTCTCTTGTGCAAGATACGTGGGGTTGGGGGATGTGGAGAGAGAAACACGGGGGGAGTTGAAGATACGTTAGAGTGATTTTAGAACACTAATTATTACCATTAATTCCCTTAAAAATGTACATAAATGGTAATTGGGTATATAATATGTAATTATAGTAAAACTTGAGTAGGAGGGTAATATAGTTTCATATAGTGTATAGGAATGTAAAAAATCCTTAATATAAAGTATGGGTGTTTAACGGGTCGGGTTAACCCGTTTCCCGGGCAGCCCGGACCGGTGGTAGGGGGCCGAGTAGGGTTGGGTAGGGGTGGGACATTTAGATTTTTCTTACCGGTTAACCGGACCGGTCAAACCCGGTCAAGGGTTAACAATGTTGAACCGGTTAACTGGACCGAACCGCTTTTTTTGATTTTTTTTAAAAATCCATTTGACTGTTGGCAACGGATATTTTGCAAGAAAGCCCCTTTTCTGGGTAATTTTTTTAATAAAAAATAACACTTTAGGTAATTACTAATTTAGCCCTTTGAAAAACTATAAATACACCCTCCCTCTTCTTCATTTCTACACGCATCTCTCATTTCTCAAACTCAAATTCTCAATTCAAGTTAAATAATGCTCCACACTTCTAGAGTGTGCTCATATGTTTGGAAACATTTTTGAGGTGGTAGAAGAAAATGAAGAAGTTCACAAAGTAAAGTGCAAGAACAATGGTCGAGTCTTAAATCTTCGTCTAAAGTGGGTGGGCACATGTTATTTAAGGAGGCATATGAAGAGTTGTCTTGAGCGTCCTCCAGAAATTCGTATTTAAGTTGATTTGAGATAGTTTGTGTTATTTTAAAACTTTAGACGTATTTGTGCTTAATGTTTTAGTTTGTTAGATTAATTTGAAGTATTACTATGCAATAAAAATTTGAAATGAAACTATGAAAGCCTTTGAAACTTGATCCTTATATGTCAAGTTATTATAACACTCTAGTGTCCAGTATAAGATTTATACTATAAGTTATATTTTTTTCATGTTCATTGTATTATCTTAAATTCATAATGAATTTTTCAAATATAAGGGTTTTAAAGCCTTTGAAATTTGTTCAAGCACTCTTTTTATAAGTTTTTTTTAAAATATTTTTACTTTATATTAATATAAATTACGATATTTATACAAAATGCAAAAAAAAATAAAAAAAAATTAACTCGGCACAACCCTTTAGACCCGGAACCGTTCCGGCTCAATATTTAACCGGATGGGCCTGGACTCGTTAAACCCGGTATGGAAAAATCGGTAACCGATCTGGATTGGTGACTGGCTGGTCACTTTTTTCTCTGCCCGGCCCGACCCACCCCTTTGACACCTTTAATATAAATTATTTGTTATGCGATGATTAATTAAGGGTGTTTTCTGGGCCGGGTCCAGGCCTAAACGGTCCCGGGCTTCGCGGGCTTTTGGATAGTAACCGGCCCGGGACCGGGCCCACACCTAAATGGTTCCCAGCTAAGTGGGCCGGTCCCGGGCCTAAGTGGCCCCGACTATTTTTTTTAATTTTTTTTATCTAAGGTAATTTTTTGTAAATTATATATATATATATATATATATATATATATGGGCCTAAGTGGGCCTACTCTATTTTTGTTTAAAAATTTATTATCTAAGGCAATTTCTTGTAAATTATATTATATAATTGTGACTTAAATTTTGTACTTCAATTTAAACACAAAAATATTGTAAATAGATATTCAAAGGAATGCGTTATAATTTTTATTATTATGACATTAACAAAACATGACAATATCTTTCTTAGTATTCCCCCCCCCTGATGGAATGAGCACAACAAGGTGCTTATATCACCATTGAGAAGAAGAAAAACTAATCAATATGTGCCAAATACAAGTTACATATTAATTTACATTGTATCTCTTACAAATTTCATAAACCTTTCAAGGTCCAGAGGAATTTCCGTTGGTGGTGACGGAAAAGAAGCATGTTCATCACTGCTTCCGGGCGAAGCAGCATCCTCTGCAAGTTCAGCTAGCAATTCTTCGTAAGCTTCGTCTACCTCTGGTTGTGATTCAGCAAGTCCAAAGTTTCTTCGTTCCGAACGGATCCAATCTCTGAAGAGTACTGATTTTTCTAAGCTTTCCTTCATAGACGCTTTATGATCACCGAGTTAAAGTCTTGCTTGACTGAAAGCGCTCTCCGATACCACTGTTGAAGCTTGAATAGTTAAAATTTCACGAGCCATCCTTGAAACAAATGGAAAGTGTTCTTTGTCCTTCCACCATTCCAAAATATTTAAGGAGCCGTCGGGATTCACTTCCTCAATTACCTGCGACAAATAAACGTCAAGCTCATTTAGTTGTGAACAATCACTAGTGTTGGAACCTTGAGAACCCGTGAACCCCGCTCAAGCACTAAGTGTTTTTACTCCCGCAGTTCTTTTAGATGATTGAAAACTAGAAGAAGTAGGAGTTGGAACATTTGGTCTAGCATGATCTAAGGCAATTTGATAAGCACTATAAATAGTTTGAGCATTTATTTTAATTGAGGCTATTGCTTCCGGAAGTGTAGACAATTCCTCATCTTCAAGTGCTAAACCATTATAAACAGATTTATACCAAAATTGAGGACCTCCTAATTTCATAGTAGGATTTAACAAGGCAGCAACACCATAAATAGGGAGAATAGGGAAAAAATATTTTTGAAACTTTTTTCTCATAGAATCAATAGCAAGTTGGGCCTGGTTGAACTGGTCCACTTAGAAGCCGGTCCCGGGCCCAAATAGTCCCGGTCTCGCGGGCTTAATGGTTAGGACCGACCCACTTAATAGCCCAGGCCCAAATGGTCCTGAGCTTAAATGGTTAGGCCCGTTTAGGCCCACTACCCATATGAGCTTGTGGACCTGGGCCGAAACGGCCCACCAACCACTTTTATGATTAATAATGAAAGGTTGTTATGCATGAATTACTTATTTTAAAGGACATCGTTTGTCTTTAAATTACGTTTAGGCCCACTACCCATATGAGCTCGTGGACCTGGGCCGGAACGGCCCACCAACCACTTTTATGATTAATAATGAAAGGTTGTTATGCATGAATTACTTATTTTAAAGGACATCGTTTGTCTTTAAATAATTTAATCCCATCATTGCTAATACACGTATTTTTGATTCACATTCTATTCCGTACAAAATATTTGAACACGACGTCTCTTCATGTTGAGCCAATGGTCAATGGCGGATCAAGGAACTCATATAAGGTGATTCACGAAATACAGAATGTCACACGTAGTATTTGAACTTATGACCTAAAATAATTGATTCAATCGACTCTCCTCCCCTCCCCTCAACCTAGCTATGCCCCTGCCAATGGTAGGCTCTGCACATCATTTTCTTGACCTGCTCAGCTTTTATTGCTGTAACGACCTGACCGATCATTTTGATAATTAGAGTTCACTTCGGTGGCTTAAGGTGTCGAGTAGCTTTCTATTGTGTATTATGTCTTGTGTGAGTGTGGAGTTTGGCTTTGTATAGACGACTCAAGAATTGTGTTTTGATGATTCCAATAGCTTCGTATGGTGATTTGGACTTAGACGTATGCCAAATTTGGAGGTTCGTAGGTTGATTTATTGCATTTTGGTGAAAATTGAAAAGTTGAAGGTTTGGAAGGTTGAGAGGTTTGACCGAGAGTTGAATTTGTTGATATCACTTTCGGATTGCGATTCCGGGAGTTGGAACAAATCCGTTGTGTCGTTTGTGACTTGCATGCAAAAACATTTGACATCATTATGGGTTGATTTGATATGATTCGGCGCGAGTAGAAGTTTAAAATTCATAGTTCATTAAGCTTGAATTGAGGTGCGATTCGTGATTTTGATGTTATGTCTCGGGATTTGAGGCCTCGAGTAGGTTCGTGTTATACTTTGGGACTTGTTGGTATGATTTGACGGGGTCCTGAGGGGTTTGGGTGTGTTTCGGATCATTGGTTGAGAGACTATTTACGTTAAGAAATTTGGAGTTTGACCATGGTCAGTATCGTGTCAAGACGACCTCTTTTCAGTGTTTTGAGTGTGCGAGCAGGTCCGTATCATGTTTTATGATTGAAATGCATATTGTGTCTAGGAGGTTCCAGATGAGTTTCAGGTTGATTTCAGATCATTTCGGTGAAGTTTGGGATAACTGGTATTGGTACTTTGCAATTGCGAACTTTTTGTTGCAATTGCAAACTACTGCATTTGCCGAACTACTGCATTTGCGAACTTTTGGTCGCAATTGTGAACATGTGATCGTAAATGTGAACATTCGCAATTGCAAACTTTTGGTCACAAATGCGACATATGCAGCTGGGTTAAGAGTAGGAATTTTGGGATTTTATCTTATCTTTTATATTTTGAAACGTAGACTCGGTATGAGATGATTTTGAAGAGGAAATTTCATATACAATTTTTGAGTAAGTGATTCTATTCTATATCTAATTATATTCCATCAATATATCTCAGATTTTAACTTCAAAATCATGTGAAACAAAGTGAAAACTTGTGAAACTTGGTCAAGTTTTTTGAAAATAAGAATTTGAGTTTTGAGAGTCGATTTGGACTCGGATTTTGAAACTAATCACACACATAAACTCGTTGGGTTGTGGGTAATCAAAATCTACCATTGGACCCGGGTTCTGACCGGGCGAGTCCCGAGTTGACTTTTGAGAAATTATGTAAAGAACATAGCGTTAATTATTGGAATTTATTTCTCTTGCATAATTTGATGCTATTAAGTCAATTTTGGTTAGATTTGTACCAAGCGGAAGCGAATTGTAAAGGAAAAGCTATTTTTGAGAAATTATTGAGGGCTTTTGAGGTAATATCTTGCCTAACATTGTGTGGGGGTACTACCCCATAGGGATTGTTTTGTTTGTACTATTTGAACTACGTTAAAGATGTGTACACGAGGTGACGAGTGTGTACACGAATTATATGTAAAAATTTGACCGGCTTAGACTCTTAGGTTCTTATGCACATTTAAATGAAGTTGTCTTATCATGTTAAATCCTCCATTTCTAAATATACCCTTACGTGTCTCATTTGAAATTGATTAGTTCATGTTCTACCCTTATTGCCAAAGATACTCTTATATTCCTTAATTGAAGTTGTTGCCTCTTTTATTGCCACGTTATCTCTTCCGTAATTGCTTAACCTTAATTGAAGTTATTGCCATCCCTTCTACTATTGATTTGTCCTAGTTTGGAATCATTGTTACACGTTATCTCTCTTATAGTTGAGTTGCACCTATTTGGAATCTTTGTTACATGTTACTCCCTTATCGTCGAGTTGTACCTATTAGGAATCATTGTTACACGCAATCTTCCTCATCGTTGAGTTGTACCTATTTGGAATCATTGTTACATGTTATCTCTCTTATCGTCGTCTTGTATTTATTTGGAATCATTGTTACATGTTATACCTTCAATTGTTGAGTTACTCTTACTGGATATCGTCGTTATACATCATTTCTCCCATTGTTGAGTTATTCTTGTTTGAAACCATTATAACTTGTTATGTCTTTCATTATGAGCTCGTTCTTCAGTTTCTTTATGTTTACTTGCCGTACTCTCATGTTATTGTTGTTGTTATTGATGTATTCAGTGTTGTTGAGCCGAGGGCTATGTGTGGTTGTGGTATTTGAATTGTTTTGTGGTTGTGGTATATGGGCACATATGATGCGAGTTGTTATATTGTGTTGTTATGTTTTTGGCACGACAATCGCAAAACACACACTTAAATTATACTCACTAGTCAAAGATAGTATAGTATAATATCGTGTCCACATGGATTGAATTTAAACATTATTCTCATAATTTCTAGATTGATTGCTATCCAGGAGGATCAACAATTGAGATTTATATGATTAATAATAAAACTTAACTAATAATCTAAAATCTACAACTATTAACTAGTGATTATTGAAACAAGGAATAAGCAATTAAAGTTATCAGTGAAAGAGGATATGATTTTGACAGAATAAGTGCAAGATAATTATTCGGGATCTGAGTCTAGATAATTCACTTCCAATTTTCAAGTGAGTCTCTCGAATTCACTCTATTATTAGTTCAAAAGTTCAGCAAAAACTCCTCTCCCGATTAAGTCTTAACCTCACGAGATGAACCAATTTAAGCACTATGAAGATGTGCAAGAATGTGTAGTGGATCGATCTTTAGGACCTCTTTCGATTATTCTCCTAACAAGATTTAATCAACGATTCAACTAGCCTCTTTCTATTAATTAAAAGAATCTATGAACTCAACCAACAATATAATGCAAGGATATCACAAGTTATGCCTCTTTCGATTACAAGAATAGATCAATATAGATGCAATAATTAAATCTTCCGAAAACAATTCAAATATATAAAAATAGAGTTATAATCCACAAACAATCATCAATATACCAAATTTATCAAAATCCAAAAGGATGTACTCCGTAGACATGGAGAAGTTCTTTATAAATGTAACTGAAGTATAAGAAAATATAAATTCAATCCAAATCCGGATCTTGAGTGAGAAAGGGATGATGAAATCCTTGTGCTTGTGTTCTTACAACTCCTCCTTAGCCTCATTGGCTTCCTTAGGTCGAAATTGTATCAAAAGTCCTAAAAATGGTGTTTCCTCATGTATTTATGCCATCTCGCAATAAACCCCGGACGAAATTACCTTTTCTTAGCTGAAATGGGACATCACTCTAATATTTTTGGTCTATCGCCCCGCGTCGTGTCGCGCACATGTAGGAAATTCCAGAACGTGCCAAAAAATCATTTTCGACCACTTTTTGCACTGCCGCGTCGTGCTTCGCGGCGCCCCATGCGGCATAGTTGTGCAAATTTTGCATAGTATTGATTTTTTTCACTTTGCAGGAAAATTGCACTAGCGCTATGAGGTCCACGACGCGGTAGTGCAATTTTCTCATAGTGAATTCATTTTCTCATGTTTTTGACATCCAAGCTTGGCTTTCACCCTCGAACGTGATCCCAGCTTAATCCCTGGGCTTTTACTCAGACTTCAAAGCTGCAACTTGTTCGATTTAGCTTTCGAATATCATATTTACTCGAAATCAATTCCTACAAGGCATAAAGCACACAATAAGTGCGATGCACTAACATTCAATCTCAAACACAAGTACAATCCAGTAATTTGAGTGCAATACTACAGATAAACACGAGTTTCTAGCCTACCATCAACACCCCACATTTAAACCATTGCTCGTCCTCGAGCAATCAAACTACACTTCACTTAGAGACGACCTTCTTATCAGACAACTTTCCAAATGCATCATGCCAAGAATATTTAAAATAGACTAAGTACTCTAATATAACATCCTAGCCTCAAATTTGACTCAAAATCACCACGCATATTTCACAACCTGCTCATTTACTCTAACATAAAGGTCAAAGTTTACCTTACCTTCGTAAATTATGTGCCCTCCCTCACACAAACAATAGAGAGTACTTCCACACACAATGAAATTTAAGAACAATTAGGAACTTAAGATAGAAGGAATTCACTCATTCTCAGAAATAGATTCACGTGCCACATAGAATGTACCATAAGCTTGCCCGTAGTGTAATACTCTACTAGTTGAGCTAATTCAGCCAAAGATCAAGTAGGACTATATTTTGGTTGTAATACATGTTGCGGGATGTGTAGGATACATATGGATAATGGTGACTACACTCCCTACACACGTTAATACATACAATTTCACAATTTAAGCTCCACACTTATGTCAAACCATAACTCCACATTTACATCAATATACGTCAATTCCCAACTTCTTTAAGCACAAATACATCAAGAGTTGTCACAATCAATGAATATTTTTTTTCACAACAATACAACTACTTTTTCATTTTCTTTTTCAATTCAAGTGGATCTTACTTTTTTCAAAATAGTGCACATTTCTCCTTATTTCAATAGTTCCACTCAAAATCCAAACCAACACCCCACGCTTTAACTTTTACAAAGTTCATAACAAATTCAAGTGCTCACGAGAGGTAGAAGGTTCAAACAAATGGTCAACTCAAACAAATGGATCATACTTGTAGTGTGGTTGCCAAAGGAATAGGATTACAGGCTCAAAGGGGTTAACTAAGACACACAACCATTAGGTGGGTAGAAGCATATAATTGGCTCAACAAAAAAATGACTATATCACTTCCAAAACTGAATAAAATTACTATTTCGCTTTGCATGCACATGGGTCAAGTTCTAGACATCAAGTGCGATGCACAGAATAACATAAAACCTCACATACACATGACATATAAGTCACTCAGGATCATACTCATCAAGACACTCTAGTCAAAGCAGTTAAACAAAGTTAAGATCATACAATATAAGGTAGTATACAAGAGTAACAAACTGAGCGTAAGTGTCATAACTAAAGCACTTACTACTCTCAAGGAATAATAAAGTCAAGAGATATTGTTTTCATTGAAAATCACAGCACAAGGTTTCCAACTCCTAAAAAAATAAAAACTAACTACACCCGGTTCAAACAAGACCCTTGGAAAAGAACTGCGACACAAAGAAAAATCAAGGGGGATTTACACTACCTAAGGAAATCGATTTTAAACAAAAAATTCAATCAAAAGAAATAGAACAAAGACACATTTACATATTTTTGCATCCCCACCCCACACTTTAAATTATGACATGTCCCCATGACACCAACCAAAAAGCAAGAGGTAAAGAAAACTCCCTTGAACTTTTTTCGTTTCCGAGAACTTGTGAACCCCACCCCTATTCTGAATTCATTCTTCGTTTCATTTCTCGATATTCTTTATGGAGCTCATCATGCCAAAGTCCTCTGGGATATTTGTAAGACCAACTCTTTTCTTTCTTTCTTGGCCTCATTTTTAGCGGTGGATTATTCTTGTAGGATTATCCTCAACTTGTTTCTGCATTCATTCACAAGATAAATCCCTGTAAATCCCAAAAAATAAAATCCACACGATCAAGGTTAGAATAAGAAAATGAAGAAGAAAGGTCATGTGAGTATTTCTTTGGTAAGTCCAAGACAATTTATTCATCATTCTCTTTTACTAAAAATGGTAAATGTGGATAGGTGGATGGGGGTTTGAACTCTTCTTTTATTGCTTTATAATCAACCAAAGCCTCATTTTCAATCATGGTGCTTAAATCAACCAAAGCCTCATTTTCAATCATGGTGCTTAAATCAACCAAAGCCTCATTTTCAATCATGGATGCTCTTCTTCTTGGATAGGCTCATTCTCACAAGGTATCTCCTCTGTATACTCACCATCACAATGCAAATAGCTTTCTGTAAGTATACTTACTATTTGACTCACTTGCATTGTTAGGTTGTTAGTGGCTTTATCATCTTGTGTAAATCTCTCTTCCACCTTATTTATGAACTTATACACAAGTTCTTCTAAACTACCTTTCTTCTTTTGAGGTGGTTGTCTCACTTCGCTTTTATTCTAATCATAATAAGGGCATTCATCCCAACTAGAGTTAGGATTGTGCCCGTAAGAAACATCATACCTGTACGGACTAGACACGATGTGTGAGTATTGAAAAGATGAACCATAGGAGAGATACTTACCTGCTTGACAACCAATCCATAGATGATTTCCACCATATTTATAACAAATAGTAGACTTGTGATAATGTTCAGTTGCTAACTCTGCAACTATTTTCTTAGGCTGGTTATGCTCCATCTTCACATCATTTAGAGTACAATATCAAGAATATTTTCTTCAGGAGTTCTTCAACAAAAGAAATCTTGAAGATAAGTTAACCAAGCAAAACTAAAAATAAGATAAAGAAAAGAACATATAAAATCTAATTCCAAAAATAGCTCTATAAACTATTTCAAACAATATTGATTGTCAATCCTCGACAACGGCGTCAAAATTTGACGAGCGCAAAACACACACTTAAATTGCGCTCGCTAGTAAAAGATAGTATAGTATAATATCGTGTCCACATGGATTTGATTCAAACAATATTCTCGTAGTTTATAGCTTGATTGCTTTCCAAGAGGGTCAATAATTGAGATTTATATGATTACTAATAAAATTTAATTATGAATCTAAAATCTAACCCTATTGGCTAGTGACTATCGAAATAAGGAATACACAATTAAGGTTATAAGTGGAAGATGATAGGTTTTTGACAAAATATGTGCAAGATAATTCTTTAGGATATAACTCTAGATAATTCAGTTCCAATGTTCAAGTGAGTCTCTCGAATTCGCTCTATTATTAGTTCAAACATTCAACAAAAACTCCTCTCTCGAATAAGTCTTAACCTCACGAGATGAACCAATTTAAGCACTATGAAGATATGCAAAATTCATAGTGGATCGGTCTTCAGAAAAATCTCTTTCGATTATTCTCCTAAATAGATTTAATCAATGATTCAACTAGCCTCTTAGAAGAATCTATGAACTCAACCAACGATATAATGCAAGGATATCACAAATTATGCCTATTTCGATTACAAAAAGTGAATATAGATGCAACAATTAAATCTTCCAAAATTGATTCAAATACATAAAAATAGAGTTATAATCCATAAACAATCATCGACCCAACAAATCCATCAAAACCCAAAAGGATCTACTCCATAGACATGGAGAAGTTCTTCACAAATATAACTAAAGTATAGGAAAACATAAATTCAATCCAAAATCGGATCATGAGTGAGGAAGGAATGATGAAATCCTTGTGCTTGTGTTCTTCCAACTCCTCCTTAGCCTCCTTGGCCACTTTAGGACGAAATTGTATCAAAAGTCCCAAAAATGGTGTTTTCTCGTGTATCTAATCCATCTCAAAATAAACCCATAACGATATTACCCTTTTTAGACGAAATGGGAAGTCACTCTAACATTATTTGGATACTGCGCCATGCCTCTCGCCGCCCCATGCGACGCTCATTATAACGACCCGATATGTCATTTTGAGTATCTGCACTTCGCTCGGTGTTATGAGGGCTCGAGTATCTCCGCATGGTGTATTATGACTTGCGCAAAATGTCGGTGTTGGTTTTCATTTATCCGAAATCAATTTGGAAGAATGAACTTCAAGATTCAAGCTCTAAGTTGGAAGAGTTGACCAAGTTTGACTTTTAAGCATTTGATCTCGGAATGTAGTTTTGTCATTTCCTTTAGCTCTGTTGGGTGATTTTGGACTTGGGAACGCTTCCATATTGTAATTTGAAGGCCCGTCATTGAATTAGTCTTGAAATGACAAAAGTTGGATTTTAAAAGTTTGACCGGGAATGGACTTTTTGATATCGGGGTCGGATTCCAATTCTGGAAGTTGGATAGGTCCGTAATGGCAAGTGTGACTTGTGTGAAAAATTTGAGGCCAATCGGAGTTTATTTGATTTGGTTCGGACGCTCGGTTGCGATTCTAGAGGTTCTTGAAGTTTAGTTTGATTTTTATGCGTTCTGGCATCCGATTCGTGATTTTAGAAGTTATTTTGATGATTTGAGCGCGCGAGCGAGTTCGTGTTGTGTTTTTAGACTTGTATGCTTGTTTGGTTTGGAGCCCCGAGGGCTTGGGTGAGTTTCGAATTGGTTTCAGAATGGTTATCATGAATTGTGATTTCTGGTTCTGGTTTCTTCGCATTTGCGACGTTCTGGTCACAAATGTGGCCATTGCATTTGCGAAGAAGCCTCGCATTTGCGATGCCTGGGCGGCTGGGCAGCTTTTCGCATTTGCAATTGATCAGCCGCATTTGTGAAGTCTTTGTCGCAAATGCGACCTCAACAGAAATACTTCAAGTTCGCAAATGCGATGAATCCTTCGCATTTGCGGGGCTCGCATTTGCGAACCCCCTGTCGCAAATGGGGCATCTGTGACCTGTTAAGTGCTGAGAATTTCGAATTTTTGCTTCATGTTTTAAAATTTTTGAACCCTAACTTCGAGGTGAGGCGATTTTGAGAGGGGATTTTCATACCAAAACATTGGGTAAGTATCTTTTATCATTTTCCAACTATGTTTCATGATTTTATACAAGATTTAACATCAAATTCCTCGGAAATCTATGAAAAATTTGGGGATTTTGTCAAACTTTTAAAAAAAATAAAAAATTGAGTTTTGAGAGTTGAATAAGACTTGGATTTGAAACAAAACACATATTTGGACTCGTGAGGCTATGGGTAGTCAATACCTGCCCTTGAACTCGGGTTTTAATCGGGCGGGCCCCGGGTTTGACTTTTATTGACTTTTTAGAAATTGAATAAAAATCATAGCTTTATTAATTAAAATAGTTTTCTCTTGCATTGTGTGATGTATTCAAGTCGTCATGGTCTAGATTGAGTCGAACGGAGGCGAATTGATAGAGGAAAAGGCTAAGTTGAGTGTTGAGTTAGCCGAATCGAGGTAAGTGTTTTGCCTGATTTTCAGGGAATATTTTCTCCTATTTGCCATTGTTTTCTACATGCGAGGGTGATACATATATGAGGTGACAAGCATATATGTATGTGCCGGGGTTAATCATGATCGGGGATATATGATGTTATGATTGTGTTTTGTAGAATTACGTAACTTCCTTGCTTCGCTTGATTTACAGATATTAAGAACATAGTATAAAATGTTATAAATAAAGACCTAGCCTAAGATAACTTGATCAAATTTGATAGAATTATGGGAATACATTGATGTGTCTAGTTTGATCATCTCTATGCATGATCACTACTACATTGCTACGATCGATATTTTGAGATGCGGGATTCTACACCTGTGTTGCTAATTAATTGTGATATTTGTGGAAGTACTTGAATTATATGGACCTTGAGGTTTCATTGAAACATTGTTGGCTTGTAAAACAGTGATTGAGAACTTTGTTTGGAATATTCGTTGAACACTCTCCTCGATATTATATGTACATCCTGCCTTGCAATTTTATTGATATTCATATGCTTGGTAAGGAAGAGTGTAAAGCACGAAGGGTGATGCCATGTCATTGTTTATATTCATTATCATGTGAGGAAGAGTGTAAAGCACGAAGGGTGATGACGTGCCATTTTTTATATTCATTATCATGTGAAGAAGAGTTTAAAGCACGAAGGGTGATGCCGTGCCATTTTTTGTATTCATTATCATGTGAGGAAGAGCTTAAAGCACGAAGGGTGCCATTTTTTATATTCATTATCATGTGAGGAAGAGTGTAAAGCACGAAGGGTGATGCCGCGCCATTGTTTATATTCATTATCGTGTGAGGAAGAGTGTAAAGCACGAAGGGTAATGCCGTGCCATTATTTATATTCATTATCATGTGAGGAAGAGCATAAATTATGAAGGGTGATGCCGTGTAATTTCATTTATATTGTTATTCTTTTAGTATTGTGAGGTCATGCCACGAAGGGTGTTTGCGTGTAGGTGAGGATGATGGACATGCATTATGATGTGATATCTGTTTTTCGTGTATACATTTCCGCCTTTACCTTGAGTTGTCACTGTCTCCATTATATATTTTGTGTGATATGTTGTTATTGTCCCGTACTTGACCTATATCTCAATTGTTGTTGTGTTGTCCATGCCTTTTTCTTGCTTAACGTGCATTTGCCATGCCTATTTTCTGCTTTTATAATTATACTCATGTTGTATCTATTATGTTGCAACTTATTGTTAGCCTTCCTCCATGCTAGTCCTTCATGTCCTTACTTGTTAACTTGTGAAGATCATGTGTTTCCGTCTTGTTTGCTATATTTGTACTTTGGCCTCCATCATGCTAGATAATTGAAATTATAACCCTTTTTCCTAATTGTGGACATTACCTCAGTGCTTTCTGCTTAGTCTGTTTTTGATGTTCTTTGGTACATTCTCAGTTGTTATTAATGATTGTGTATTTCCTTCCTTGTCATTCTATTGTCGGTATTTCTATCACTTGGTTGGTACTGTTTTATGCATATATGGTGAGGATGAGATAAATGCACGAAAGGTGTTGCCATGTTGTTAGATTTGATGTCTTGAGTACTTTATCACACTATGAAAGTATATGACGTGATTGTTGTGGTTCATGGGCTTTCGTTCTAATAAAAGGGCCAGTTGAGATGTTGGAAATTGTTAAATTATGATTCTCTCTGATACTCTTTTATTTTCTGTTACAGTCGCATTGTGTACTCGATTCTATTATTCTCTCCTTTAGTTCTATTTCTAGTTTACATTATAGTGTTTATTAATGAGTATCTAACTAAAAATCTCGTCACTACTTCGACGAGGTTAGTCAAGATACTTACCAGTACATGGGGTCGGTTGTACTGATACTGCACTTCTGCACACTCTGTGCAGACTATTGGAGTTGAGCTGCTGAAGAAGTCAGAGGCTGACCCTGAAAATGTTCGTGTATTCTGTATAGAAGCTGCCACTTGTCCTTGGTATTTTTAGACATGATTAATCTGTTCATGTAGTTTTCAAACAGAACGTGTATTTATTCATACCAGCTCTGTATATTCTAAGTCTTAGAAGTTTATGATTCGTACTAGTTCTTGGGTAAATTTGTAAAAGTTCCGGTAGATCCTAATTAAATTTTCTATAAGTTTATGTGGTTGTTTTCTTTTGTTAATATGCTTACCTAGCGGGTCAAGTTAGGTGCCATCATGACCTGAGATTTTTGGGTCGTGACAAAGTTGGTATCATAGCACTAGGTTTGTAGGTTCTACGAGTCATGAGCAAGTGTCTAGTAGAGTCCCGTGGATCGGTATGATGACATCCATTCCTATCTTCGGGAGACTACATGGCATTTAGGAAACAATTTCCCTTTCTTCCTTCCTTCTCGTGCAACCTTGTTTCAGCTTGAAACCTACGACTTTGACTCCTCCCAATCGCTCATATGTGATGTTGTGCACTCAGTATTCGCTATGTGCCGACGATCGGTAATGCTACAGATGGATTACGACTGACTATGGATACTTGATTATCATCGATGTGTTGTCTAGCCTCAGAAGCGGATGCAGTGTTAGATCTTATAGTCGTTCATTTGTGGTTTGAGGCGGGTTCGTGTGGATGATTTGTATGAGCAGGTTTGGGAAAATTGGTTGGTGTCCTGGCTATTGTGATTAAGGTAAGTGCATGACAAGGTGTCGATTTGAGTATAACGGGTGAGCCATCTCCTGCATGATGGGTTTGGATCTTGTGTCTCGTATGAGGTTTCCATTCGGTGGAGTGCATATGTGATCCTTTCAGAGCATTTGGGGAACTGTTTGATCACTGCAATGGTGGGTAATCGTTTGGCAGAGTCTTCGGGGTGTTCTGTGATCAGTGTGGCATAAGTTTTGAAGTATTCAACTGAATAATCGTGTCGCATTAAGGCATGATGTGAAGATATGATACCTTGGGTTGCTGATGGGGTGTTCTATGGCTTCGAGCTAAGTGGTGGAGTCTGCTAAAGACGATCGGATTGTAGGGTCATGCGCCATATCAATTTCGGACCTGGAGATTGCTTGGTTATTTATTTGAATGGGCATATGATGGTGTAGCACGGGCTGCTTGACGTGCATTAGTTGTGTATCGAATATCAAAGTAAGATAAGTGGTTATCGAGAAGGTTCTAGCAAGTTTCAGGTCTTATGTAGCCTTTAAGGGCTTTTGGATTTGTCTACGGGTGGGCTTGAAAATAGAAGTGAATGGTAATTGAATCTGCGGTGTTTCCTTGTCAAGAAGAGTCTAGATGTCAATGTTGAGGTGATGCAAGAAATGGTTTCGAAATCCCAAGAAGTTCTCTCAGGGCGGTCATATCGAATTGAGTTACTTTCGGGTTGGCAGTCGGCGTGACTCGGTTGAGTTAGAGGCAGTGGTTCTAATTACTTGATTATGTGTTACCGAGTACCAAAGAACTTATCATGGTTATGACCACAGTCAGAGTTGATGTTTTCTATAGACATAAAATCTATAATGCTTATGGTTCAGAGTCGACTGTGAGACTTTCGTAGTATTGCAAATTAGCATGTTAGAAGTTATGCACCGCGTGGGGTTGGAAGGTTGCAGGAACAAGGTTGCAGTTAGTTTTGAAGGGAAGGATATGAGTTCTTGATGGTACGGGCAATTTCCGGTGTTTAAGGTTTTGCTGGCACTATGTGTTCTCACCGGAGCGCATGTCAGCAGATACAATGTGTTTTGATTTATGGGTACATTTTCGAAGAATGATGTAGTATGAGTCTTGTGTCAGTTATTTGGGAAGCGGTGTTAAGATTGGGTATGAAAATGTTGGTATTCGCGAGGCTTAGAGGCTGAATGTTTTTGTTGTCAGACTATTCCTTGACTGCGAGTTGGGAAAAAACGTAGAGGATTGGAAGATTTGGAAGGTTTATTACATGTTTGAGAAAGATCGAAATTTGGGTGGAAATTATTTTAAGCCTAATAAGAATGTGTATTCTGTATCAGACTGGATTTGCTGCTCTTGCGCAGTTGTTGACACATGTATATCATCGGGTGGAATGGATGTTATTCACGCCTCGACTTATGTCGTGTGTTTCTCTCCTATGCTATGACGGGCTGTAATGGTTACATGATTCTTCGCATGCATATTTTTATTTAGTTTAGGACTCATGGCATTGTGGGCGAGATGGCCTTTGTGATGTTGATTTGCTCATTGCACCATAGTTGTGCTTGTCCTTCTCAAATTTGTTTGTCCCTAACAATTTCACCATGGTTATATTTTTGTGCACTCGGTTGTGCTTGATATTGACGCACATGTGATCAGTGAGCCCGAGTATTATGGCTCGATGGGCACCCTATATGGATTGATATGATGGGCTCGAGTTGCACGCCGCAACGATACAATGATGAAATGTGGCTCTTTATTTCTATTTCGTGTATTTTGCTTTCACCTTGTTGAGAATAGTTCATAGTAAATTGCTAAAAAATTCCCTGCCTGCTTAACTTGCTTAGTAGTTTTCTTATTTAGTTTTCTTACTGTTATCTGTCATGTTTGAATTATTACTTGCTAGTGTACAAAACTGGGTTGTGAGGGGCTACATATGAATATTGTTGATACTGGTCGGTGTGGTTTCTTGTGTTTACTGAGACGAGGTTTCTAGACCTGAGAGTTGTGCTATTGTATTGGGACGAGGACGGTTTGGAAGAATAAAACTACATTTTGTTGAGGACTTGGGCAATGGCCCTGGTCGGACGAGTGAGTTTCTTGGCTTATTGATCAGATGAGTGGTTAAGCAGTTATGCGTGTTTCTTTCAGCATCGCTAAGGTATGAAGGTTTTGAACGAGGTCCTAATAGATATGAGTTTTGCTATTGGCACCAGATTTGTTTTTGGGTAGTAATGGTGGTCAACAGTTCCTAATGTGAGTATGGAAGTGATGGGGTACGTTGTGTGATTACATCTTGGGTTATGGTCATGATTTGATACAGCCGGTTCAGATTTGTACAATGTGTAGATGTGGGATTTGGATCTAGTAATAAATTTTGGACGATAAAATGAGGTTCTAAGGTTTAAGGACCAAGGTTGAAACATGGATCTCTAGTGGTGTTGTGTTGATGGGCTTATGTGGATCAGGGTAACGTGGGATCATCCACGGATTTGTGTTTGGTAAGGTTAAACCATGGTTTAATAGCTTTGGGAAGACTCCTAGCACGTTCGAGGACGAACGTGTGGTTAAGTGGTGGAGAATGTAATGACCCGACATGTCGTTTTGAGTATCCGCACTTCGCTCGGTGTTCTGAGGGCTCGAGTATCTCCACATAGTATGTTATGACTTGCGTAAATCGTCGGTGTTGGTTTTCAAGTTATCTGGAATAAATTTGGAAGAATGAACTTCAAGATTCAAGCTCTAAGTTGGAAGAGTTGACCAAGTTTGACTTTTTAGCATTTGACCTCGGAATAGAGTTTCGTCAGTTTTGTTAGCCTAGTTGGGTGACTATGGAATTGGGAACGCTTCTGGATTGTAATTTGGAGGTCCATAGTTGAATTAGTCTTGAAATGGCGAAAGTTGGATTTTTAGAAGTTTGATCAGGAATGGACTTTTTGATATTGGTGTTGGATTCCAATTCCGGAAGTTGGAATAGGTCCGTAATGGCAAGTGTGACTTGTGTGCAAAATTTGAGGCCAATCAGAGTTTATTTGATATGGTTTGGATGCTCAGTTGGGATTCTAGAAGTTCTTGAAGTTTAGTTTGATTTTAATGCGTTTTGGCGTCCGATTCATCGTTTTAGAAGTTATTTAGATGATTTGAGAGCGCGAGCGAGTTCGTGTTGTGTTTTTAGACTTGTATGCATATTTGGTTTGGAGCCCCGATGGATCGTGTGAGTTTCGAATTGGTTTCGGAATGGTTGTCATGAATTGTGATTTCTGGTTCTGGTTTCTTCATATTTGCTGATATTTGCAGCCATCGCATTTGCGATGCCTGGGCGGTTGGGCAGCTTTTCGCATTTGCGAAGGCCGGTCTTCGTATTTGCGAAGTCTTTGTCACAAATGCGACCTCAACATAAATAGTTTAGGTTCGCAAATGCAATGAATCCTTCGCATTTGCAGGGCTCGCATTCGCGAACCCTTTGTCGCAAATGCGACATCTGCGACCTGCTAAGTGCTGAGAATTCCGAGTTTTTACTTTATTTTTTCATATTTTTGAACCCTAGCTTCGAGGTGAGGCGATTTTGAGAGAGGATTTTCATACCAAAACATTGGGTAAGTATCTTTAATCAATTTCCAACTATGTTTCATGATTTTATACAATATTTAACATCAAATTCCTGGGAAATCTATGGAAAATTTGGGGATTTTGTAAAACTTTTAAAAAAAATAAAAACTTGAGTTTTGAGAGTCGAATAAGACTCGGATTTGAAACACATATTTGGACTCGTGAGGCTATGGGTAGTCAAGACCTACCCTTGAACCCGCGTTTTAATCGGGCTAGAGGTTTGACTTTTGTTGACTTTTTAAAAGTTGAATAAAAATCACAGCTTTATTAATTAAAATGATTTTCTCTTGCATTGTGTGATGTATTCAAGTCGTCATGGGCTAGATTGAGTCGAGCGGAGGCGAATTGGTAGAGGAAAAGGCTATGTTGAGTGTTAAGTTAGCTGAATCGAGGTAAGTGTTTTGCCTAACTTTGTTGAGGGAATTTTTCCTCCTATTTGCCATTATTTGCTACATGCGGGGGTGATACATATATGAGGTGACGAGCATATATGTATGTGCCGGGGTTAATCATGCTCGGGGGTAGATGATGTTATGATTTTGTTTTGTAGAATTACGTAACTTTCTTGCTTCACTTGATTTACAGAAATTAAGAACATAGTATAAAATGTTAGAAATAAAGACCTAGCCTAAGATAACTTGATCAAATTTGATAGAATTATAGGAATACATTGATGTGTCTAGTTTGGTCATCTTTATGCGTGATCACTACTACATTGCTACAACCGATATTTTGAGATGCGGGATTCTATACTTGTGTTGCTAATAAATTGTGAGATTTGTGGAAGTACTTGAATTATATGGCCCTTGAGGGTTCATTGAAACATTGTTGGCTTGTAAAACAATGATTGAGAACTTCGTTTGGAATATTCGTTGAACACTCTCCTCGATATTATATGTACTTCTTGCCTTCCCATTTTATTGATATTCATATGCTTGGTAAGGAAGAGTGTAAAGCACGAAGGGTGATGACGTGTCATTGTTTATCTTCATTATCATGTGAGGAAGAGTTTAAAGCACGAAGGGTGATGTCGTGCCATTGTTTATATTCATTATCATGTGAGGAAGAGTTTAAAGCACGAAGGGTGATGTCGTGCCATTGTTTATATTCATTATCATGTGAGGAAGAGTGTAAAGCACTAAGGGTGATGCCTTGCCATTGTTTATATTCATTATCATGTGAGGAAGAGTGTAAAGCATGAAGGGTGATGCCGTGCCATTTTTTATTTTCATTATCATGTGAGGAAGAGCGTAAAGCACAAAGGGTGATGCCGTGCCATATTATTGAGAGTAAAAACACGAAGGGTGATGCCGTGTCATTTCATTTATATTGTTATGCTTTTAGTATTGTGAGGTCATGCCACGAAGGGTGTTTGGGTGTAGGTTAGGATGAGAGACATGCATTATGATGTGATATCTGTTTTCCATGTATACATTTCCGCCTTTACCTTAAGTTGTTACTGTCGCTATTATATATTTTGTGTGATATGTTGTTATTGTCCCGTACTTGACCTTTATCTCAATTGTTGTTATGTTGTCCATGATTTTTTCTTGCTTAACGTGGATTTGCCATGCCTATTTCCTGCTTTTATAGTTATACCCATGTTGTATCTATTCTGTTGCACCTTAGTGTAAGCCTTCCTCCATGCTAGTCCTTCATGTCCTTACTTGTTAACTTGTGAAGATCATGTGTTTCCTTCTTGTTTGCTATATTTGTACTTAGGCCTCCTTCATTGCTAGTTAATTGAAATTATAACCCTTTTTCATAATTGAGGACATTACCTCGGTGCTCTCTGCTTAGTCTGTTATTGATGTACTTCGGTACATTCTCGGTTATTATTAATGCTTGCGTATATCCTTCC
Source organism: Nicotiana undulata (assembly GCA_005239495.1). Classification (NCBI taxonomy): domain Eukaryota; kingdom Viridiplantae; phylum Streptophyta; class Magnoliopsida; order Solanales; family Solanaceae; genus Nicotiana; species Nicotiana undulata. The sequence goes on from ML255194.1 coordinate 133,837, forward strand.
TTGTCATTCTATTGTCGGTATTTCTATCACTTGGTTGGTACTGTTTTACGCATATATGGTGAGGATGGGATTGTCACGATCCAAAATCCTTCCGAAGGAGTCGTGATGGCACCTAGTCTTCTAAGACTAGGTTAGACTAACATTAACAGAAATAACGACAATATTTACTAACTTCGATCAATTTTGAAATAGAAATCTCTAAACAATTTATAATCCCAAACCGGTAGTACAAGTCATAAGCCTTTCTAGGAGTAGTTATGAAAAATGAATACATCACTGTTCCAGAACAAAAAGGAAACAATGAAACTGATTACAACAGAAGGTGGCTCCGAGACCTGCGATCGCAGCATCAGGTTTACCATGAGTCTACAACAACGATCCGCAGATGTAACGACCCAGTCTGTCGTTACATTAAACCTGCATTATAATTTTTGTTATTGACTTATTATAGATTGGTTGTTCTGTTATTAATGTGTTAGAGTTGATAGGCTTGGAATCGGAATGGTTAAATGAGAATTCAGGCACTTAGTCCTTAAGAATAACCTTTAAAAAGGGAAAGGGTCAACTAAGAGTTGACTTATTAGTAAACGATCTCGGAATACGAATTTTATGGCTCGGATAGCTTCGTTAGGTGATTTGGGACTTAGGAGTGTGTTCAAAATATTTTTGTGATGTCCGGTATAGAATTAGGCTTGAATTGACGAAAGTTGGAAATTTAGAAGTTCTTAGGCTTGAATTCGACATAGATATGGTGTTTTGGTGTTGTTTTGGGTGCTCCGAAGGTTCGACTAAATTCAGGTTATGTAATGGGACTTTTTAGAATGTTTGTATGGGGTCCCGAGGAGCTCAGGTGAGTTTTGGATAGGTTTGGGCTTCGTTGTGCTCGTTTTTCTTATGCTTCGACGTCGTTTCTTCAAGCATAAATGATATCATATTGAATAAATGAGCTCCTATTACTGTTTTGAATGAAGAATTAGATCCGTATCGTAATTACGGACCCGTATAAGAAAGAATCGTCGAATTTGGACATCTATGAGGATTTTATGGCCATTTTACCAAGATTGCCCAGATTTTTCAGGTTAATGACGAAATTGCCCTTGACGGCGTATTAAAAACCTGCACTATTTGCAAATCGTAAAACATACATATCTCCTTCATTATAAGGTCAAATTGAGTGATTCAAAAGCCTAAATTGATTAGAATTTCACAAGGAATCCATTGGGAGCAGTAAAACGCGTGAACAATATATATATAACGAGCAGTTCGAGTTTTCTTCCAATTTTTGACCGGGGAGAAGCTTTTGAGGCGATTTTTAAGAGAGGAAATCAGTGTTCTTCATAGAGGTAGGTGTCTTGATCATTAAAACTCATTTATGGGTGATTATAGACCATAATCCCAGCCTTTAATTCATGAAAAATAGTAGAAAAATAGGATTTTGGAGCATGAGATTATGAGACCTTCAAGGGTCGATTTGAGGGGTCAAACGAACTCCGATTTTGGTGTTATTTATATGTACGGAATCTTGAGAAGATGAAGAACACTTTTCTGTAAAAATTTCTGAGTTTTGAGACGCGGGCATGGGGGTCGAATTTTGACCGATTTCGGATTTTTGAGTTAAATTCGATATTTTTCAATGGGAATTTATTCCTTAAGCATATGTTGATGATACAAATCTGAACTTGGTAGATTTGGAGCCTTCGGAGGTTGGTTCGAGAGGCAAACGTGTTGCGGAATAATTCCGGGCCAGTTTTGAGGTAAGTAATATCTTGAAATCCTGTTCTGAGGGTATGAAACCCCGGACTATGCACCCTTTTACGGGTTGTGAAATGAAAAGGTGGAAACTTTGGAAACATATTTCCTATTTATGCGACTATTGAGTTGCGAAACCAAATTTTTAAGCTTATGCTTAATTAGTATTTATATTGTATGATATGTTTTGGGCTGTAAGCCGTGTTTGGGGCCTAGTGCCGATCTGTTTACCCCTTGGGGGACTGTTTTACTGTGTTTCCTCACTTGATATATTGTGAATTACACTCAGTCTTTTCCTGATAAATTGTTTTGACACTCAGAGTATTTTGATACTATTTATTGAAAAATGAAACACTGTTTTGGGTCGAGAACCCGGTTTGTTTATGGCCTAAGGGCTAATTGAAAGTGTCTGACTGAGTGATGTGAGGAGGCTTACCGTCCTTATGAGTGGTGTGAGGAGGCTTCCAGGCCTTATGAGTGATGTGAGGAGGCTTCCAGGCCTCATGAGAGAGATGAGAAGGCTTCCAGGCCTTATGTTATTATTGCGCTTGGGCTGTAGGAGCCCCTCCGGAGTCTGTAACACACCCCCAGCGAGCGCCGGTACCGAATGAGTGATGATGATTGCCCGCGGGGCTGATATTGAGTGATGATTGATACTGAGTGATTGAGGGAATTCCTGAGGGCATCTATTACGAGAAATGATTTTGGCCCGAGGGGCACTTTTATGATGATTTTACTATGTTTTCAAACTATGATTACGTCATGTTCAAACTGGTTTTACTGAGGATTTCACTGAGATATACTAATAATTACTTGTTTTTCAAAGGAGTTTGGAGCTGGTTTTTGAACCTATGAATTTGCTAAATACTACTTGGTGACTTGATGTTTTACTGGTTGTTGTGAAATGGTGTATCTGTTTGTGTGCTTTATATTTCTCAGACTGTGATTTCTTTTCGTTACTACTGATTTGGCGTACTCATAAATACTCCCTGTGCCTCTGTGCACAGATCCAGGTACGAGCTCGCAGCAGTAGCTGACGCAGGTTCGTTAGCAGCAGTTACGAGATTTCGAGGTAGCTGTCCAGCGTCCACAACTTCTCCATTTCCCTTCCTTATTATGTTTTTAGCTCTTGATTCAGAGACTTATATTATAGTTTTAGCAGATTTAGATTTAATTATTCTTAGATGCTCATGACTAGCTCCAGTTCTGGGAGGATGTTTAGAGTTGTTAGGTTATTATTGGGGGCGTTAGACCTATATAAATTATTCTTTATTGAATTGCTGTTTATTTTTGCATTATGAACTGTTAAATGAGAACAAATGCGTAGTAATGTGATGGTTGGCTAGCCTAGTTCCACGATAGGCGCCATCACGACCTGTTAGGATTTTGGGTAGTGACAGCACATCTACTAACAATCAAATACCTGGATCTGTACAAAAATGTACATAAGTGTAGTATGAGCACGCCATAGCGGTGCCTAGTAAGTATCAAGACTAACCTCAGTGGAGTAGTGACGAGGAACAATGTGATGACCCAAAAGGTCATCTTACGTAATTTAAGTTGTATCTGTGTTTCGAGGCTCCGAGAGCCTCCTTTAGTCTCACCTCGATATGCGTGAGTAGCCCGGGCGTGTAGCCGGGAAGCTATTATGTGAAAATTTGATAAAAATGACTTTTGATAATT